>JAVDBV010046002.1:0-11065 GCA_032619315.1 Piper longum
GAAAACGTTTTCTGCGCCATGGTGCAGAAAAACCAATCCCATATATATATATATATATGGATTACACTTTTTGCTTTCAATGTTTATATTGGTCATTTTTCATGCAATTGTTTATTAAAAAAAAAAGAAGTTAATGTTTCTCGGTCCATGCAATATCTGTAGGATCGAGTTTTTTTGTTCATTTTTTCTATTGTATAATAATTAACTTATGTTTCGTATCTGAGTCCATGCAATATCTGTAGGATTGTTCATTTTTCTATTGCATAATAATTTATTTAGGTTTCGTGTCTGAGTCCATGCAATATCTTTTTTTTTTCATATGAAGAATGATGCTTAGGATGGCTTCATGTATGTAGATGTCCATGAATATGATAAGTGGGGCAGATCAACAAGGATACATGATTGATGAATTAGAACAAAAGGTCCATAAAAATTTGAAGCTGCCGGAAGAAATCAAGATGAAAATGGAGGATGGGCTTGAGGCTGCACTCGATCGTAGGTAGTATTTAAAAATCTTGGTGTTGAGCCTCTTGACATTAAAGAAGAAAATGCTTATTATGGAGCTCATGTTTATTTATGGGGATGGCCAAAAATGTAAGACACCTCTTTTAAAAAAGTAAGAGATCTTTTATTATGGAGAATATATTTATATTTATGGTGTTGTCGCATCTCTTATTAAAAAGTAATATAAAAAACCCACAAGAGTTATACTATGTACATGTCGTTTGGATTGCTCAGTATATGTCAGCAATCCTGTAAACAAGAAAACAAGAAAAGTTAGGTTTTTATGTCTTGTCTCAAACAAAAGGCTCCTATTACAAAGTGCATATATAGCAGTAATTGTAAAAGTTTTTGGACATTTACCAAAAGATCGGCGAAAGCAAATTGCCGATGGAGAAGTCAGTGAAGATGGAGACTGACAGACAAGTGGATTGAAGAGGGAGTTGAAATATGGAAAGGGTAGATGGAACAAGGGTTTAGAGCTTTATATCAGGTTTGATGAGTGAGTTACGTAGTCTAATTTTATTGAGCACATTGCTGCCTAACCCCATCGTTTACAAGTTGACATGCAAGAATTATGTGCTCTGAGCTTATTTTTTTGTGTTCTATTAACTAAAACAAATTATTTTGATATATGTTTCATTTAAATAACTTAAATATTAGCAAATTTAAATAATTATCAATGTCTATTATTTTTATATTTTATATTTTAATCCATTATTGTCCCTTACAGCTTTCAAATATTAATGTTCATAATTTATAATTTAAATATATATGGTAGAGATTTTTTATAACATTGTGAATTTGCAAGTGGCAATTAAATAAAAAATAATTATAAAATTTTTCATCAAAGATTTAAGGCATAGCCAGCACATTGTGTGGGGCTGTCAACTAGTATATATAGTAGCAGAGGGAGCCCAGCCGTTGCGGGTCATGTCTTGACAAGTTTCGTAAAATGTTATTAAAAAATAAAATTAAAGATATATAATATTAGAAAACATCTTGACAAGGTCAAAATTAAACATTTATGTTAAATGTTCAATGTAAATTATTTTGTACTAAAACGATTCAAACTTCCAAGTGACGCTCAATTTATAATCACCAAAATTACATTAATTGTTATGTTCAATATGCAATATATCTTAATTTAATTAATGACATATGAAGAACTATAAAGACATTTGAAATGCAAAAATAAGTAACTATTTAATTATAACACAATTTTTTCAAATATATTTAAAAATATTTTGCTCACTAAAATCAATTTAAAATTATCAAAAGCAAAAATTATATGAAGAATTTTTTAAATTAACTTATAAATATAAATATTTAATTAGTTAGAAACATGTGTTTTAAGTATTTAATTAGTTGAAAACATTTGTTTTAAACAATTAAATATAAATATCAGTGGTTAGTATTGAGTTTTGTGCAATTATGAGAAGAAAATAAAGAATTTTGGGCAAAATAAAAGAAGATTGAAAAAATAGCAAAAATTTTTGTACAAATAGGAGGAGGCAAAAGTATAGAAGTTTGGTCGAGGACGAACGGAAAAAAGTAATTTGTGGGGTTAGAGTTAACTGCGAGAATGTTGAAACACGATAAAAATGAAAAAATCCTATTCTACCATAGCATATTTAGTAAATAATATATATATATATATACTTAAATAAATAATCATCCTCCGTCATTAATTATTTTTATTATATCAATAATCATAGTATATCATAAAACTTAGCAGATGACTAATTTTCTTCTTCTTCTAATTTATTTATTCACTATCTCAATAACTAATTATTTTTTTAAAGCAATTAATTGATTAAATTGGGTTTAATACATCGATACCATTTCATCAAATTTTAATTTTAATCCATTCTGCTTAGGATTTTTTTTTGACCGTTCTAAAACATATCAGAATTTGAATCATAACAACTCATATTTATATCCTATCAAAAACTTCATCCCCTTTATTTTGAGGTGTTCATTCTCTTGACATTTGCTCTTCTCTAACCATCTTTTGCGTATTATACAAATCGATTACATCGCTTTACAATCAATATCATCTTAATCGTTGTTCATGAACTCGGAACTCCATAAAACGTAGAAATGTTAAATTTCATCAGAAATTCCCCATATGATTACGGCGACAATTTTCGTTTTTTTACAGCAACTAAAAACCCGACTTGCTCTTTTAATGAAATTAGAAAACAAACACCGTCAATGCTAATAATCAATTAAATATAACCGCCGACCATGACGGTCATGTGAGTGCTAAACCCACTTTGCGCGCTCGGGGGGATAAAATAACAGGTTTTTCACCAACTTGGTAGTTGGTTGGTGCTGCAACAACACCTTCTCAATTCGCTAATTAACCAGTTCATTTTTTTCAAAGCATCTAATGCGCCTCTCCTTCACTGGTAGTTCCTATTAGATTAAGCTTACGTTGATATCATATGGAGTTTTACTAGTTAAACTTCGATCTTCAAATTAACAATACTGACCCAACTTAACAGCAGGAACAGCCTAGAAAATGTACTTGGTCACAACTCCTAACTGTACCACTCAACAATATATGCTATTGGAAAAATAACCACCACCATGATATATCCAATAACCAATATAATACAACCGCATCACCATAAATTCCCAGTTCAAATTTTGTTCCTTGAAATAGTTCCCAATCGATGTCTAACTTAATTTTGTTTGATTCAAAGTTCAACTCAAATCAAGAGACCACAAGCACCTTCGTTCAGCTTGACTTGGCCAAAAACTCGATTATTTATATTAATTTATATTAGATACAATAATCTACTTGTCTTATATAATCATTCGAATAAAACATAAAAAATAATAAATAAAATTATATTACGATGATAATTTTATATAATAATATAATAATTTTATTCCTGAACATACTATTTAATAAATAATTAAATTAAAATTGATCTATTTAAATTTTTATAATTAATTTTATCTCAAATTATAAAGAAAAAAAAATATAAATAATGCTCAAGTTTTTCGGAGTTCAATTCGAACTCAACTTGACTTCAACTTGACTTCAACAGTCTGCACTCTCGAGCTCAAAATAAAGCAGTCAAGTTTTGGCGTGAGAGTCGGATGTTTATAATGGGTACCTTCCAGCCGAGTAACAAGGAGCAATGAATGAAGTGACTGAGGCAAGGCAACCATCGTTAAACGATGATTTCCCAATTGCTGAGACCTTTCAGAAATGACAACACTTTAAGAAAACTATTTGATACTACATACATCATTTCCCAATTGCTGAGACCTTTCAGAAATGACAACACTTTAAAATCGAGGAAAGTACAGATCCATGAAGCATTGGGAATCACACCATCCATTCCATGCGTCAAAGTGAAAAAATCCCCCAGCAGTACTCCTACCCGTGATTCAATAATCGATCAGGCATGTACACAGGAGTTTCTATGCGCGAAAAAATAATTGTAGTTAAGTGTAGGTGGTCACCAGTAAGCGCAGCATGCTACGTCCTTGGACCTTAAGCAAAGGGATTACCACCCAGAGATGCCACAGAACCATGTGCAGAATGGTTTCTGCAGATATCAAATGATTACCGGATGTCAGTGAATAATATACATGTTCAATGATTGACATGAAAAATAAGAGCAGCTTACGGCAATTGCGCTGGCGTTTGCCCTGGAATGTAATTTAAACCTCCTAAAGAATTGGAAGAAAAGTCAGTCACAAGACATTACAATTGACTTCAAAATCTCCCATAAGCTAACCAACCTGGAGGTATAGAAGGAATATAAGAAGTCTGAGAACTCTGAGGAAACCACGGATTAGTCAAGTCACCCCCATAGGATGATGACAAAGATGGGTCTGGCAGTGCAGCTTGCAAAGAGTTCACATCAAAGAACTGTGATACAGGACGCATTCACGAAATGAGTATAGCTACCACAATTACATTTAGTAGTCATCCAATTCATACAATAGAATGAATTTTTCTTCTAGAATAATGAAGTCGAGAAAATCAAAGGTGCAGTTGGGAGCTTCAACAAAATAATCAGTAAAACAAGGGAAGATCATTGGCACGCACATGCAAGTTGTCATCTTATTTTTAGAACCAACTAATAATGTCTGTTATTATCATACTTGACCAAGGACTTCACAAAAAAAGGCATTAAAACAAGTGACTAGTTCATGCAGAGCGAATATCGGGTATGACTAAGTTCATCCCTTTCACTTGTCTCAACACAACTCAGCAGGCTATTTAATGAGCATTATCAGAATTTGATGATTGACATGATCCACCAAGTCTAAAAACCAAAATTAAAATTAATAAATCTAAAACCTAGATATAATGCCTGTTAACCCAAACCTTTTGACTGTCAGACTCAGGCCTATAACCCACAAGAACTAAAAAAGAAAGGCGGAAAAAATTACCCAACTAGTTGGCTCTGGTTCAATATCATTTGAAAGCTCAAATGGATTCCTAGACTTGTGCTCATGAGCAAGCGAGGGTTCTGTCTGTTAGAGATGCAGTAGGTTAACTCCCAGAATAAATGTTATAGATTGCATATTCGTAAATAACCTGATCATGTAAAGAGCAAATAAACTTTGCTGTAATACCAATGATTGAGAAGAAGGGCAGTTGCTGATACCGCCAAAGTCCAAACTTGGCACAGAAGAATGCTGGTAATTAATACTTGACATTTCAGACTCATTGAAACCAAATCCCTAATAAAACAGCAAACAACATCAGAAAAATTCAATAAACCAAGGAAAAAACCGCACTCTCCTTGTTTCCCTATTCGATGACCATGACAAAAGATAACAAGGATCAATATTTTAGATGCACTTAACCTTTCCACAAGCTCCAGATTTTCAAAATTGCAATAGTAAAGGAAGCCTGCTCAATACTTCCAAAAGAGCCCTCAAATAATTATTTACACAAGCAGAGGGTAACAAAGTCGCAATCTCAATCACACTCTCAATATTGTATGAAATCCAAACTCAGCATCTCATGTGATTAAATGAGAAAAGATATGACAAGAAAGAAAGCTTGAAGAATTCAGAATAGGAAAAACCTGAGACTCTGTAGAACCAAAGGATGGGTTGACAAAGTGAGATTCCCCCTTCCACTGACTGCCAGCCGTCGATGGAAAGGACCCATCAACTGATGTTTGTGGCAAGATGTTTGAAGAGAAGTTTTCGACATTTCCAACCTTAAGGCTATCCTCAGAATCTAAAGATGGGTTAACCAAGAAAGATTCCCTCTTCCATTGATTAATAACTGTTGAGGGAAAGAAAGATACTTCAACTGCTGACTGTGGCAAGTTTTGTACAGCCATGTCTTCAACTTCTCGAGCATTTAAACCATTCTCAAATGTCCTCATGCGTGGATACTCTTGTTTTGCATTGTTGACAGAAATAGCTGGTAGAATCACATCATGAACCCTCTGTATAGCAGATATTGGGAGAGCTCCCTGAGACATTGAACTCTGAACTGATGGAAACAAAGCATCATTTAAATGTGGAAGAGTCTGAGGCTTTGTCGCATGAAGAGAACTGCTTGAGGGTACGTCAATATTTGCAGCTTCCTGTTTTGTATCAGATGAAGATGTAGCACGTTGAGGCAAATCAAACGTGGCCCACCCTTCAGTTACAGTTGAAGGAGCTGCGGATACTTGTGCATGTATGGAAGGCTGTTGGCTGACTTCATCATATAGGTTGGCAAATGGCGGCACAGGGGATGATAATTGGTGGTGAGCGATGCTAGCAAACACATCTACAGTTGATACTGTTGAAGCTTTTGAAGGCCCTGCCACTGACACAGGTTTGTGCTGAGCACTAGGAACGAGATTGACCTCTGAATTTGAAGAGGGTGCAACAGATTGCACAGAAGGACCAAAAATGTCCCAATGTTCAGAAGCAGATGAATGGAGGGGCTCTGACAGTTCAGGCTCTAATATAAGATCGGCTAAGCAAGCAGAATTATTTGCCTTGTGAGACACAGAGTTGCTATCAAATGATCCGAAGCTTCCTGAAGATGTGGTTCTCTGATAGAAGTCAATTTAGAACAGTAATGAGGGCCATAGATATATACTACAAAACCTGATTGTATAAAACAATAAAAAAAAAGAAAAAAAAATATATTTTGACCTGTGGCCGAGGAATTCCACCCATGTCCTTTTTCATCATCCCATTAGAGTATCCACTAATACCTGGGCGCCTTGCATCCTCGGATGCTGAATTCCTCGTGTTCGTAATTGGAGGACTGCTAAAGCCATACTCTTTTTGTGAATTAGGTGACTGCACACCAGATCTTGATGGGTCCCCACCACTGGAAATAGAATAATCTGAAGCCCTGGAGCTGAAGCCTTCATTAGAAAATCTGTCTTCAAACATCTGCTCCTCTGAGCGTCCTGGACTGTATATTAGGCTCGATAACCTTCCTTCAAAGTACTGCCCTCGATCTGAACCAGGCCTCCTAGCTAGTACACCAGCTTGGTTACCATAGCGCCTCTCTTCATATTGGTTATCATATGGAGGGCTTTGAGAATACGAATGATAAGAACTTGCTCGCCTAATATCATCTTCGAGGGACTTCTGGCTCTGTTATAAAAAGATACTAATGGCATCAGACTATGCGGATCAAAGTTGAAAATTACAAATCCAGTAAATCACATTTCCTTTGTTAAACAAAAGTAACAATAGTATAGGAATTCCAGTCAATTTCATGTGTCAAGCATAAAAATAATCACTACATAATTTATCGTTGACACCAATCTAATTCCTTCTTTGGCAAGAATTCTAATTGCAATCATTTAACATTCTACCACAATTACTATATTCTTGTTCTTCTTCTTTTTCTTCTACCTTATCCCCAAAAGTGTCGGGGACACAGATACTAAACTAGGATGTATGCGATTCAAATGGCAAAATTTTGGTGACCGGATGCCCTTCCAGACGCTACCCTCCTTTGTTTGGGCAAGGGCCGGAGATTCACCAGCATTGTCGGAGTAATCATACCATAATAACTACCATTGCTCAAAACTTTTAACATAGCAAAATCTGTTAAGAAAAAAAAAAAAAAAAGCAGCTATACTTTCCAGGACATAATAAAAATTGTTTTGTTAAAATAAATAAAACAATGAAATAACCTGCATATCTCTTGGCGGCTGGTCAGCTGCTTTTCCTCCAATGTACTTCTTTTCTACATAAACACCCTTAATAAAATCTCTAATTCGGTCGGGATTGCTGCAAATAAAGTTAAAATGTAGGATTCTTAATCATCGATACAGAAAAGCTACACACACAGAAGGCAGCTAATGAATGTTCACCTGCTGTCAGGCAACCTCTGCTTCTGTAGATCCCAATTACTCAAATAAATATCCCTAGCCCGCTGGTGGATAATAAAACTAGAAGATAAGAATCTTGAAAGAGTAAAACAGTAGCATTAATGAGAAAAGCACATAACCGTCTTTTTAACAGATTAAGTTTAATTTAACCTGGTTACCACCCTTCTGAAGGGCTTCAACTTCCTGGGAGGTGAACTTGGCCATGGATACGGACTTCACCCTGTGAGTGAATTCGCGACTGCGAAAACAAAGGTCGGCGCCTTATTAAAACTGCTTATATAAGAACAACAAAATGGAGATCTAAGAATGTATGAATTGAGTGTATATAATAACAGCGGTGATGGAACTAAAAACAGTTAAAAGAATTCGGAAATGTAACAACAACAACGCGCGATGCTTGATACGCAGGCATATGAAACATGAGCAGAGGAAGGAGCACTTACTGGATCCCGCTGCAGGCTATGCATACAAATGTCCAGAAATTTGTACATACATATTGGGGTCCCTGAGCACAAGCAGAAAAAAAAAAATGAACAACACACAGAGAACAAGGGAAGAAACAAAAGAAGAAAAAAAAATGTATTTCACACAGAAAATTGGACTAGAAATGGTTGAACATAGAACAAATTAGGGCAGAAATATAATTTTTTTTCAAAAAAGGAAGGTAAATAATCATGAAAGGGAAACGAATGTCTGAATGAAAGAAAAAGGAAGGGGAAGAGAGAGAGAAACGTAGAGACGTACGACGCTGTTGCAGTTGATGCATCGTCTATTGGGGGGAAGCTTCAATAGGCCTCGGATGATCTTCTCATTGCGCTCCTCTTCCTTCCTGCTGCTCATCCTCTATTCTCCCCTCTCTGTCCCTCTCCAAACCCAAATGACTCTGAAATACAAAAACAATAATATTGGGGCTTGAGGGAAAGAGGGGACGAAGAAAAAGAGAAGCACATCAATTATTCATTGTATGATGAGATGATGATGTTTGTTCGTTTCAAAAATAGGTATGTAATATAATAATTCACAGATTATAATTGATAATAATTTTCCCTTTAAACACCACTTTTTATTTACATTTATTTATTTTTTATTTACTTAATTCATTGTTTTGAGCAGTAGCGATTCTTCCTTATCTACCGCCACCTCGCTTCATAGATAATTTAAGTACAATAAGAACTGATTCCCAATTTGTTGTTAGGAAAATAATATGGGAAGAAAACAATGAAAAAAATTTGGAATTCCAGTTATTTGATTAGTCATATAGTAGATCAACTGGAGCCAACCATCCGCCTACCTGCTTTGTCATCTATCATCCTCTCCTATGAAAATGATTTTACATCATTAAATTAAATTAAATATACGAAAAGCGGACCAGGAGCTCGTTTGTAAGCAGTGTGAGGTGGTCCAAAGTTAGGCCAAGAACAATCACAAAGCGTGCGTTAATTGGGGATAAATTAACTGCCACAACAAACATGCTTTGCAGGAGCCATGAAACCCGAATAAACGTCTTTTGAATAAACGTTTTTTGAACATTATCAGCGGTTTTTTTTTTTTCTTTGTGGCCGCAGATAAACGTCTTTTGAACATGTTTCCGAATTCTTTCAATGCGAGAATGTAACATCAGTGCACAAAATTAATTAATCCCCGTTTGTTCCATGCATTATTAACCTCCTCTGTTACTGCCTCCCGGACTCAATCCCACCTAAAAATGTCACAAGTCAAATTTCTTTCAAGCCTTGCAAGTTGCTGTGAAACAGTTTTATTTGTTGATGAAGTTGGACGAGCCAGCAGAGGACTAATCGGCATTCTTCACGATGCTAAAATCCAAAAACCTAATGGATGCGGAATTGGATCATTTACCTCACTACTGTAGACCAAATTAAGACTTTCCGACATTTTTTTTAAAACAAATGAAGTGTTAAAATTTAATTATGAGCCCACGAGCTCTCAGAGAGGCCACAATGCACAACAGTCGGGTTTCCTTCCAACGGCCTTCTCTTAGAACTTGGAGAAAGGGATTATAAATGGCAAAGCCGGTTGTGCCAAGCATTTTATTTAAGGTTCCGTTAAATCAAGGAGGTTGCACACTGCACTTATCCACAGACCAACCTCTCCTTTCTGAGTCCGAACAAATTAATAACGAAAAACATGTTCCACTGTCTGCACCGTGGTAGGGTACAATTCTACCACTAGACCACTAGTGCTTATTTACGGGCAATTGATCTTGTCAAATAGAAAGAAAAAGGAGTAATAGTTTCAGCACATTCACATTTGGTGGCAGCTCCGGGGTGCCACCCGTGGCCTAGGCCATGTCTGACCTGCAGTGATATTATTTTAAAAAATTATTTTTTAAATAAAGGACAATTTTATTATTATAATTATATTTTCTCTTTTTTTATAATGCCCTCTGCCTAACTGTTTTTCCCTTCATTATATCTAACAAAAAATCCCGGTGATTACCTGCTCACTTAGTTGTGGGAGGTCACAGCTGAATGACCATTCTATACGGATTCTACCAATGCATGGTGGTTATACACCTTTTTTACGTAATTTTTAGTCAGCTCGAGTTTGATTAATCTTCTATTTTGCAGGTTTTTGAGCCCTTTTTGGCTCCCTTAATCTTTAAGAACGGGTACAAACATGACATATCAGCTTGTGTTTGAGTCCAATAACTCAAATCCACTTCCTCCTACCTCGTTGACTTAGCTCTGGCTGCTCCACAACATAGAAAAAGGATAAGAAAATGAAGATATGAAGAGATTAGGAAGGACGAAAAAGATTTTTGGGGCTTGAAATGAGGAACAAAAAATGATTGAAGACTCCTATAAATACCTCAAGATTTGAGAAGAGAAGGGGGGCTCGTATAAATACAAAAAGAGAGGCTTGTGTTGAGAGAGAGAAGGAAAAAGACAAAGAAGAAGAAGAAAGGGGAGGAGCCCCCTCGCTGAAGCAACACCTCAGGCGACCCCAAGCCCACTAGATTAATGCTTGGGTTCCCTCAACATCACCCATCCAAGAACCACCACCGGTGAAGCCTACCCCACGACTTGTGCCTCTCGACCCTTACTCGACAGGACTTCACAACTCTCGGCCACACGCTCGAGGTTGCTGGACAGAACTGGGTGAATTAGCCCTTAGGCGGACAACAGCTGCACCGACAGCTTACCTTGGAGTCCAGTCCTAGACTTGGCAAGGACTGCTGCAGAAACCCCAAGGCGTCCCCTAAC
>JAVDBV010046003.1:0-11169 GCA_032619315.1 Piper longum
ATTGTGGTTTGGGTATGTGGACATGGATAATGATAGCAAGATTAATATAAATATATATATATATATATATATATATATATTAATGTGCATGCGAATAGTATGAACAGGTGGGTCATGACCAACTGTCGAAAATGCATTGGTATGTTTGAATTAGATGTTTATGTGAAAAATATAGTGTAATGAATGAATCTTGTTTTACGAAATTATATATATTGATTTGACAGGGTGGCCCCGAATTGTAATTTTAGGGGAGATTCTGTCCATTTTATTTTAGAAATTTTTATCAATTTTAATCGTGGTTGTCTTAGCATGAACTGGTTGGTATGTCATCTACGTAGTGACATGTTATAGTTCAGTACATTCATTCATGCTTAACGATCAATATTTTCCATCTTCAGATGCCGAGATTAGATCCATCCGGGACCCGTAACAGTTCGGTTCGGTTCACAAGCGAGCCGGATTCGGGGTGTTATATAAATAATAATAGATAAATAAATAAATAAATACCTGTAAGTAACTAATTTTAATTTGATTAGTGTAATTATAAATATATTAAAACTTATTAATATTTTAAAATTCGAAATTTAAGTAAAATTATGTCCAAATACTTACCTAACAATAAATAATAATATTATTAATTTTAAATTAAATAAGGGATCATGGTCAACCACAACTAAGTAAAAATTGAAACACCATGACAGCAGGCAAGAGCAATTTAACGCAAGGACGTTGATTGTTGTTTTTGTAGAATCATCTCATGTGATGATACCTGTTCCCACCAGGAAGATTCCGGACACCGTAGGAAGATTCCAGACACCGTGATGACACCTTCTCTTCCTTCCACGCCAAGGAAACGTTGACCCGCAAACCTACATCTATATATGCATCTGTATGCATCTACCCATGCCTGCGCATCCAACGTTTTGCTGCAACTTCTCCTAATTGCAATCTTCAATTCTTCCTGAACCTGCACCATCAATCAGTGGAGAGACGAATTAAGAGCAAGATGGGAGGAACCGAAGCTTTTCCCGACTTGGGTCGGCACTGCCAAGAACCATCTTGCCACCAACTCGATTTTCTTCCCTTCACATGTGATGGGTGTCAACAGGTACCCCCCTATTTCCCAGCAGCATCTTTTCCGACATAACCATCATTCATGTGTCAAACAAATTCATTGTCTGATGCATTTTTTCTGGGTTCCAATGTGTGCAGGTGTTTTGTCTGGAGCACAGATCATACAAAGCACACGACTGCAACAAGGCCAATCCTAACAACCGCACGGTGGTGATATGCGGCGAGTGCGCGGCGTCAATAGAGAGGAAGGAAGGAGAGGAGGGGGCCATCTTGGCTCGTCACCTCAAATCTGGGAGTTGCAATCCTTCCAACAAGATCAAGCCCAAGTGCCCTGTTAAGAGATGTAAAGAGGTGCTCACTTTCTCCAACACAAGTATCTGCAAGACTTGTAAGGCGAAGGTGTGTTTAAAACATCGCTTCCCCTCCGATCATGGCTGTAGCCGCGTACCGGCCGACGCAACCAAGTTCTTGGATGCTTTGGTTGCTAGGAATGGCAAAGGTTGCGCTCATGAGAATCGTAGGGGAAAATTAGGACCTGGGTCGTCTACAATTCTAATAAAATCTTGAGCATTGTCCTGTAATTATTTTCTCAAGTTCAATTCACTTTGGTGTTCTCATATTGGTGCTTCTTTATTTTTCACAAAGTTAGGCACTGCACAAAATTGTTCCTACAGAAAAATATCATGTCGAGATTTGTAATCTAATAAGGAAATTTGTGGGGTATCATACCTCTAATATGTAACCATAAGACTTACACATATGGGTTAGAAGAAATATCATCAACCTTATACACACAACTGACAGAGTTTCTACTAAAAGATGCAGACCGACTGACCATAATTTGGGGGATGAGAGTGTCACCAAACAAACTCTCTATTGTTAAAACTATCATGAGCGAAGCAAGCAGACCTGTCCAAGGTGCTGACGGATTAGTCATGCTGCTAGTCAGGGTTGTAATGGAGGAGACAACCATCCGCCGACATCAATCCGTCGAATGAGCTACTGTGGAGATGGGAGGAGTTTTACCCTGCTTTTGCGAGTTGGAGACCCTAAAGAAAAGCAAATTTCAAGGGGAGCAAAAAAAAAAACAATAAAAGAACTATTTGAATTGAACATACCCCGTTTTAAACTTGTAGTCGTCTTGCTCGGGGCATAACAGCAAGGAGTATTTTTTTCCTAGGCCCCTGCAACCCAACCATTAGCGTAAGATAGCGCACACACGACAATCCCTGATGAACTCGACACTAACGTAGCACCTAATATCTTCTACCCATTGCTAGCCGTCACAAAAACACCAATTAACCATCCACATAAAAGTAACCGTCAACCGACTCAAGAGATCAAGCTATCAAATATCAATAATATCACCCAAAAATAGGGAAGCCCCATCGAGAAACTATGTCCATCTAGTGAAAAGAAAAGTATGCAAAGACAACGAACTACATCCAGTGACTGCCATATCAAAGATGACATGTTGAATATTCATTGGCTGAGTCATTATGTTCCAACAACCATAACTTCGACCACAAAACGGAAGGTATCACATTATTACAGAAGCTACACCTTTGTCTCGTGAAGAGATCCTTGGGAAAATCTACAAAAAGCTGAGCCTTACATACGAAAGAATAACCACAAATACAATAGAGTTTCCTTACCATAGGAATTCCTAGTTCTTTGAGGTCATTGTCTCCCATTTGTCTCAAGGCAGCCATGTCAACCTGAACACCAATTACTGATATTATACCAGCTTAGAATGGAAGATCCAACAATTTACACATGAATGAAAACTAATCAATTAAAACATGCAACACCCATGAAATTAAATACCCAACCAATCAACAACTGCCAAAATTTGCAAATTATTCACTGAAGCCATGGGATTGCATACGTTATGATCAACAATAAATTTGCATATATGGAGTTGATAAGATTGGGTAGAGAATCAGATATAAATTGTCCATCACCATAGAAATAATGCATTAATAATAGAAAGGGAAAAGAACATATTCTGAAAATTTGTATGCTTAACTGCTGTCAAATAAGAGAAGGCGACCTTACAAAACAAAAACATGTTCATGGTAAGTATCATTCATTCAAATGATTCTACGTTTGAATCACCTAGCTTCTATCTATCAGCATGGAAAATGCAAAATATCTCATCTTTTACCGCCACAACTACAAACGCTAGGATTTTTACATGTCCATTTCTGGGTATTAGAGTAGACCTTGTTGAACATGCGGCATGGAATCTATCCATCAGCGTTTTCCATATGCAATGCTTTATGAAGACCAAATTTTCTTCGATTGAAAACAAAAAGTTGATGCAAGCGTATAATTAAGCTACAATGGTATAGAAATACCTCCTCTGCCTGAAAAAGAATAGCATATTTGCCTAAACCCAGTGAATGGAGCAAAGTTGGAACATTAATTGGTTCCTCGGCCTGCTAGCAGACGACATAGAAAGAGAATGGTATTTTAATTACTATGTACAAAATGAATCAATCAAAAACATTCTGGACCTAACAAAAACAAAGATTAAACACTAGAACTAGAAAAGCTTCTAGCCTGACAACCTCATTGCCTCCATAAAAAAAACAACAGTTAACATTTTAAGGAATCTGAGAATAACAACCTCATAATGTACAGTAAAGTTAAAAATCCAGCAAATGGATTCTAGATTGTGCATAAAAAATGACATATAACTCATGAATCTAAGCAAAAAATTAAAAAAAATAATCCTCAAATGGATAAGAAGCCTATACATGAGACAGCTCCACGAAAATTCAATCATTTTTCTCAAAGAAAACATAAAGCAATAAATATCTTCCTATAAATGAAAGTGAAAGCAAGGCAATTAACAAATCCCAGTAAGTACAAAAAACCAAGAATGGCATTTATTTACATCATACAGAGGTATAATCTAACATTTAGAGATGTATATCCTTCATATGGATGAATGAAAATGATTAATAGTATAAAAATATTCATATAAAATTGCTGAAAGTTAAATGACGTCAATTATCGGTAACATGATGATTCTGGATAAGCAAAATGTAGACAGAGTGTGAAGTACCTTCCCAGAATTAGAACTTCTATTTACAACCCCAATGGATGTAGGAACAACCCCCATCCTAAGTTTCTCGGATCCAACAGGTGCAGCCGATCTAGTCATAAAAGTTGTTCCCTTGGAAGCATCCATAGTGCTTCTCATCATAGAATAAGAGTTTGATGGTGCGGGAGAGACAACATGCGCAAGGGCAGACTTAGTTCTCAAGTTGTGTTTACTTATTGGAGGAGAGATTGCTCCTCGAGAAGAGCTCAAAATCCTATCAGGCGATCTATGCCTTAAACCATCAATTCCTCGGGAAGAGTAAATCTGCCTTGATTCCAAATGGAGAAAATCATCTGCACTTCTGGTTGGAGGAATCCTTCTAGAAATGCTAGTGGATTTAGATTCCTGAGGATACTCATATTTACTAGTGTATCTCATAGAAGGCCAAATTGTTCTTGAAAGTTTCTTTCGAAGATCAGCAGGGTCAGGTCGTTCAACGTCATAAATTCGTTTATAAGACAAGCTTTTACGCACGAGTTTGTATCGCAGGTCATCTTGATGGATATCTCCTGTTGTGAAGGAAATAAAAATTAGTAGAAAGAACATGTAATCGACCTAGAAAAATACATAAACACTTATTTTATTTTCATTCAACTAACATTAGTAAGGTAAATTACTCCCCAAAATGTTACTGATCGCAAGAATGGTCAAGTGATAAAAGACAAGTGTTTCAGAAACTGAGCAAACAAACTCTTATGTGTTTATATAGATACCAGAAGTATATGCCTTCGCGTCATTGCCATTTAATCTCTGACCACCGATTTCTACTCTCAGGCTACACATTGGAGAAAGGGACATCAAAATTTATATTAGTAGGAATATAGAACTGTAACAAAAATCAAGTTACAATAAATAGGAGATCATCAAATACTTCTACCTACAATGTAGAAATAGTTCATGTCACACAAAACCAGCAGATATTATTACAAAGATCTCAACCAAACTACAAACCATACCGCTTATTGCTTGCATGATCAACATTAGCCCCCAATCTTTCTCTCACAGGTCTCTTACTGCCCGATGAAGGCACATAATCAGACCCATCAGACATAGATGATGCCTTTTTCACGACCTGCACTTGCACAAATGCAATAACACAAGCTACTAGAGTTACCAAACGCTCTTCAACGAAAAACTAATCTTATTTGAAGGCACAAAGTGTAGAGCAAAAAAATGATATGTGAATGCAATGTTAATGAAAAACAAGCTACTACAGCATATTAACTCCTCAAAACTAAACCCGCTCACAATCAAATATTATAAAACTCTAAAAAAAATCATCACTTCGATAAAACTCTACATTAAATTCAAACCACAAAATGCAAACTTTTCATCATAACATCAAAATAAGCAGTACGATTATTAGAACAAAATGACCAACAAAACATGCCAACATTTCAAAAAATCAATGGAAAACCCAGACAAATAATGTAATATGAAAAGATCGAGTAATCTCTGCAAGCAATGTTTATGTTAAAACAGCTTAGTACGTCATAGTCACTCCTCAAAACCAAGCTAAGCTCCACACAATTAAAATTCAGAAAATTTCGCACTCCAATCTCAGTCTCTGCTTAAATCTTCTTCTTCCCCTTCCACCTTATCTCGGGTTAGGTTCAGGGACATAAATCCTGCTATGCCATTCCCCATGATTGTAAACCATATCTGAACTAAAATCATGGAAGTCCAAATCATTCCAGATAGCCTGACCTCAATCCCCGATTAATAAATCATGCAAAATACTAGCTTATCTTAATAGCATAAGAGCATCAGATCATTGCTCAAATTTCAAAAAAAAAAAAATTATGTCAACTGCACTCTACAATTTAAGTTAATATACGCAAAATGGCAGCTTATCAATATAATCAACGCCATCATCCACGAATCAAGATCAAATAAAACATGCACAACGCCAGCTTACCATCCTAACACTAAAATCAGCAGAAAAATTGCGTGCACCTTCAATTGAAACTCTCTTTATTAAAAGACCCATCCATTTTGAAGGCACTTGATAATAAAATGTGCATGTCATGTTCATGTAAAACGAACTGGTATATGCTTTGGAAAAAGTAAAAAAAAAAACCAACTAGTATATCAATCTCACGCCGCAATCAAATTCCAAAAAAATAATTATTTCAATCGCACTCCACAATTAAAGCAAAAACATGTAAAATGCCAGCTTATCAACATCAACACAAAAATCAGCAAGCGGGACACCAACCACTTCAATAACATGCGAAAATCTAGTTTACCATCCTAACACTAAAATCGGCAGAACACTGCACGAATGTTCAATTTAAACGCTCTACATTAAAAGAACAATCCAATTTGAAAGCACCTGACATTAAAACTTAACATGTGCATGCCATGTTGTCTATGTAAAAGTAGCTAGGGCATCACATTCACCCCTCAAAACAATCAAATCCGACAGAGTTTTGAACAGAGTCCACAATACGTCAATCTCACCCCACAATTTAAACTAAAACATGCAAAATCAGCATAACATAGCACTGACCACCACAACAGCATGCATAAAAATTGACAGAAAAACACTAAGCACTTCAATCCCACCCCACCCCACAAACCCAAACCATGCACAGCGCTAGCTCACATCACCATTAACAATCAAACCACCACCTGACCGCTCCGGCCCAGGGTGATCGTGACCCGGGGCCCCGACATGGCACCGGTAAACCAGAGATCCGCACAAGGCCCCGCCGCGCAAACAATACCCTGGTGCAAAAATAAAAAATCCAAAAAATGGGGAGCGGATCCGACCTACAAAACAAGAACATCCATTGATTTAAACAACAACAAAAAAATCGAAAAATGATTTTGGGGAGATTGAGATGGGAGAGGGGAAGTAGAGCCAGCCGTCTATGGTCGGAGTCGAACCGAGGAAGGATTTGACTTTATAGTGACGTTTTATTACTACGTGATTTCGTACTGGATCCCTAATGGCTTTGCGTAGATTAGGCGGTGTCGTACGTTTAAATCGTAGAAGTAGGATGGCCCGTAGCTATGGCCCATCAGGATGGACAAAAAAACGTTAGAACAAAAAAACAAAAAAACAACTAGTAGGGACTAAGTTGTTTTTTAAGGTTTTTAGTAAGAGGGAGTTTAGATATCCCTAATCTGATAATGTGACCAATATTCGACTTGATCGAACCAAAATTAGACAATTCGAATGTATTTAGATCTTGTTCAAATAATTAAATTGATTTATATACAAGTCAATTTTTCGAATCGTTCTCGACAAATCCCACCTAATTGTGAAGGTCTTTTTACATAATTTATAGAAAGGTAAATAGGTACCTAATTTAGTTTTTTTAAAACTTTTTTCACGGTAAAAAATGGCCGAATAAATCTATATTATCATTGTCTTTAATAAAAAGTTTAAGTAATTTTATTTAAAACTATAAAAAGTTGACCAAACATGTTAACATTGTCACATATTTAAGCAAAAAAGATATACTTTTTTTTAAAATAAATCTGAAAATTGATAAGCCACTTTGCATTTAGATGATCTTCCCATCAATCTGATATCATTTGGTCAAACAACAAAGCCTAAAGGCAGCTCCTCGTTACTGTGCATGCTATAAGAAAAGAATTGCCTATACCAACATTTATCACCCGCGTTCTCCACCTACATAGTTCAGAATATCTAAATTAGGTAGTTGTAGAAGGCACTTCGTAAAGAAAATGAACAGTTGCCCTCCATGGATCCATTTGTGATAGATATGTAGAAGCAGCATACATTTTATAGATGTTGAAGTAATTAATTTCTACCCATCCCAAGATACTGAACTATCGTTGCAGAAGCTCTCTACCAGATGCTCATAATCATTTTACATTATACAAAGGGAACAGAATATCAGAATCATATGGAACGACTGCATTCGTATTTAGTTACAAGGCATCTGAAAGTTAGAGAGCCGAAGTTGATTCTTTGATTTCTTCCAGTGAAATTGTCTGCGATTACAAAAGCCAAAAAGGGAGTTAGATGACACCATTTTCATCCACTTAGACCATTTTAAGAAAATGTTAAATCAACAGGTAATGCAAAAATCACCATTCAACAATTGCAACAAATTGTAGACTACAAGGTTTTTGTTTATCTAAAATTCTTTAGTTTAGTTGACAATAAAAGTAGCCTTCATCCCATGCAATGTGAGTTCATAGAATTCTATATACATAGGAAGAACATGACATCTTTCATAGTCCAACCAAACTAGTAAATAATAAAACACCAAATAGCTTTCACAGAGAGTTGTACTCGTACGACTTGCGACGTAAAAAAGGTAATCAATGCTCTCAAATCAAGCATGTAAGTTAAGAAAAATGAGGAGAGAGAAAATGTAGGATACCTGTTCTTGGCCTGCGAAATCGTTTTCTGGTGTGAGAAAAAGCATGCAATGGCACTCCTTTCTGCCAGAGGAAATTTCTCATCATCAACAGAGAACAATTTAGTTAGACTTTTCAAATACAAACAAACTTGAAGCTATGCAAGAAACATAACAGAAAGAGAACGCAGAAAGGATGTCAGATAGGAATGAAAAATTAAAAATTTTGCCATTTGTAATCACAAAGGTCCTAAGTTAGGATCGATGTCCCAAACACCCTTTGCTATCTGGTGGAGGAAGAAGACATATTTCAGACACAAGAACAAGAGAAAGTAATTAGCATTAACAAAATTACAAAATAATACCACCAAGTTGACAAAAACTCCTAAGTAGCAATATTTACAGGTACTAAGAGCCATCAGTTTGATTTGAATATAATTAATAGGCAAGGACATCTAGCAACATAAATAATAAATTATAACCAATCTACATTACAGACCTTTCCCTCATTGGAACACATGGGCAGTTCCAGAACCCCTGCCCCGCCTCTGCAGCTTTATCATCGTAATGCCTACAAACACAATGAAATTAGGTATTAAAAAAAAAGTTTATAGGAATAGTAATTCAGAAACAAGAACAAATGATACTTCTGAAAAAAACGAAAATATGCAAAAGCATGGTTATCAAAGGAAATGGACAATGAAAAACTTACCTACAAGGGCAGAGTGGAGCACCTAACGAATCTTTGTGATCGGCCAAACCCTGTTCAAGCAATAAAAGTTAACGAGGAATATAAACTTACTCATGACAACCCTAGTTGGAACAGAAATAATAAGCTGAAATAATAAAAAAAAAACATAACCACACACGACAATTTGTTTCCCATCAGTAAGACAATATTTTTCTTTTTTTATCAATGCGACATCACCATTTACACTTTATGCAAGCTAAGATGGAGTAGGTAGCAAGAACTTTGCTAAGGTGGCACAAACTCATGCAGAAACCAAGAGACAAGTTCTGATGAGCTGATCCCCTTGAAGCAAACCTCAAGAGAGGTAAAATGAGATGATTTATGCACAGTAACAAGATTAAAAAAAAATGAAGGGCTGCATAATCATGGAGAACCACGCATGTTTTTTGGGTGAACTTTATGTTCCAGACCTACTCTTATAAAAAGACAGTCGCCTTGGTTTTCTAAGTGCATGTGGATCACAGAAAGAAACTAGTACACTCTCAATACAACAGCATTGTTTAGTGTTCTTAAAATAAATCATCACTATTAGTTTACTTTACAGAACAACCAAAGGCAATCATCTTATGAAATAGCAATTGCAACAACACGCACCCAAAAGTCAATAAAAAACAACTTAAAATCAGCAACTAAGATAAAAAGGCACAAATCATTTTCTGTATAGTTGTTGGATTCACAAACCTTAATAACCACTGCTGTGACAGATTTATCAGCACAAAAGTATGTTCCGGACTTCCGAGCGTATTGCTCAGAAAACTTTCTCATAATTTCAACTGACTTCTCAGACGGTTCCACTGCAATGGAACACAGACCACTTCAAGTCAAAATAATGCCTTCAAATGCGTCAAAAAGACAGCTTCCATAATAACCCAGAAATGTACAACGGGGCGCAAACTTTCGTCTCAGTCAATTATTGTCTGATCCTAGCATCATACTATATACATTATGCTACAGCATTTTGTGGAAAGAACGTAAAATCAAGCTATTTGCATCTAATCTTCTCAACACAGGGTTTCTTGTCCACACTGAGAATATGGCAACCTCTCACACACTTCATTTGACAACGATCATTAAGAAAAACATCAACATAAATAGAAAATGTACAGCTATTTGAATTTTAAATAAGCAACGATGCAGTATTTAATTGAATTTTAAATGAGCAATCTAGTTTAGGATTCATGTCTCCGACACTTTCGGCTATCAGGTGGAATAAGCACCTAATTTTCTCCACGCAAAACCGTTTACCCAAGCCAATGGCCTGATACAATGGATATCTAAGCATTGACATCCAATAAGCATCTCTCCTTTTACTTAAAGATACTAGAGCAAGGCATCATGTAAACATAAACAGAAATTTTCTAAGCATTGACGGCCAATGAGCATTTCTTTTAGTGAAACTGTGACTCGAATTTAGGCTGTTAAAGCGCATTCACCGATGAAATAGTATTTGACTATTGTGAAGGTCATGTGAATGATAATTTAGATGTCAGGGAGTTCAGTAACATTTTGATATCAATTTGATTCCCCATCCCCATCTCTCTAAGTCTAGCTTCATCATTCCAGATGCAAATGCAGCTAAACTAGTTGGGTATGTCCAATATCACATTTTTGCAATGGAAACCCTCCCCCAAAGCTACGCCACCATCTCTCAAGAGTCAAGACCCCACAAAATTTTCCATAACAAACTAGTAATGCCACCATAATAGACAATCAAACCCTTAAAGTCCCAATCAATCAAATTATGCTTCCATAAACCACAATTATAGACAATTATGTTTCTACGCCTGAATTGTATCAAGGGAGCAAAAAGAGAGCACCTTTAGCTCGGACGACAAGGGAGGAGAGGCGGCGTGGGGGAGGGGGGACGAGGGGCACCCGAACGGAGTGGAAGG
>JAVDBV010046004.1:0-10541 GCA_032619315.1 Piper longum
TGGGTGGATGGCTCAGATCATGCCACGTGGCATGATCAGGAAGCCTGACAACTCATATCCTAGTGGGGACTACCTATGGGTACACGCATTATAGATGTGGCAGCAAGTTCGGATCGAGACCGTCCGAACTCAAAACTGACTCGAGCCCTGATATTGACTCTATAGGAGGGAATCGAGGTAAGAAGCCTAAATAGGCCTCAAACACTGAACTCAATCAAATTGGGCCCACACGGGTATAAATCGAGTGATCTAAAATTCCTATGATGCATGCAAATGATGTACCCATAAAATCCCAAACGGATACTAAACGCCGCAACGGCCTAAATCTATGCCTTAAATCCTGTCCAACATATACAAACAAATCTGTATACCTCAGTATACACTAATAACTCGTAATCTTATTATCTGCATGTTTTGCATAATCAGCCACTATAAAATGCTCATACGGCCATCTGGGCCCATACTCATAATCTGAACTAGTTTGGCTCGATCTCGCTCGTACCTACTCGGTATTGACCCAAATAGGGCAAAACTCAAATCAGGTAAAACCCTAACCCGAAAATGGGGTTTTACAGCCAGCCTAGACGAAGGAGCAATGAGGTCTTTCGCACACACACATGTATTCGGTGACTGAATGTTTAATATTCTGTTTATACTTTTATTATATTTGAACTGATGTGAGGTAATGAAAAGCATGATAGTATGATTGAATACTATGATATAATGCTATGATGTGAATAATGAATAGAGGGTACAAGTGGTCTTCATTTTAAGACACCGAGAGTAGATCCGGGTCGGCTTAACCGAATCTAGTAGATTATCAAACGGTTCGGTTGCCGGTAGCATTTGCTGGTCGGTTCATGGGTGAGCCGAGTCGGGGTGTTACACCTTCACTGTAATTCCTTTAACCGGGTAATTGGGTAATTGACATGGTTCATAACCATTTAAACGGTTAAACGGTATGGTTCACTTAACCGGTTAAATAGGTATATGGTATGGTTCACTTAACCGGTTAAATGGGTAAATGGTGTAGGCGACTCAACCGATTCAACTAGAATTAAGCAGATGAAAATTACTTTTCACTTAACCGGGTAAGTCATACTTAACCAGCTAACGGCATTTCATTTAAATGGAAAAATTAAAATTTCCCACGTTCGATCCCACCGCGTCAACCGTTATTATTATTATTATTATTATTATTATTATTATTATTATTATTATTATTACTATTATATATTTTTTCTGGGTCTTTACACAACCTAACCGGGACAAGGGACATTCCGGTTCGGTTCTTGAGCGTGGACCAGATTTGGAGTGTTATACTTAATGTACTATTCAGACTTTAGTCGATTTTCTTAGACTGTACATGTTAGATTTTAATGGTAGTTGGGAGGAACTTATACCTTTGGTGGAGTTTTCTAACAACAATAGTTACTAGGCAAGCATTGGTCCCATTTGAGGCATTGTAAGGAAGATCTTTTAGATCATTATCTTGTTGGATTGATGGTAATGAACTTATGCTTATTGAACCGGATATGATTCGATAATCTCAAGAAATTGTGGCTCAAATAAGTAAAAGAATGAAAACGGTTAAGATCAGTAGAAGTCCTATGTTAATATGAGATGTGGAGAACTCAAATTTAAGGTTAATGAGCTTGTTTTCTTAAGGTGTCACCTTCAAAGGCTAACGTGATATTTGGGTAACGTGATATTTGGGAAGAAGGAAAAGCTTAGCTCGAGGTATATTGGGCCATTTCCATTTGTTCAAGTGGGTTGGTGAGGTAGCTTATAAGTTTACTCTGCCTCCACCTTTGTCAGCAGTTCATCTAGTATTCTATATTTCCATGCTGAGGAGGGTATATTTTAGATCCATCTCATATTATCGGTTATAAGGAGATTGAGTTGTAGCCGAATTTTTCATGTAAGGAGCAAGCGTTGTGTGTTCTTGACCATCGTGAAAAAAGTTTTGCAATAAATTAGTGAAATTGGTTTGGGTATAGTGGGGCCGTAGTGGTGTGGAGGAATCCACCTAGGAGTTGGAGAATGATTTATGGAAGAGTTATCCTGGCTTGTTTGATGTTTCGGCCTTTGGTTGAGGTATTTTCTTTGTTACTTGTTGTGCAATGTGTTTGTATTTTTAATGTTGTTCTTTGGAAAATTTTGAGGATAGAATTTTTTTATGGAGGTGAGATTATGAAATTGGTACCCTTTAGTTGAGGATTTTATTTGTTATTTTGTGTGGGTTGGCCTTTGGTTTGGTTTAATTTACTTTTTCGTTCAATTTGGTTTGACTTGGCTTTTGGGTATCAGTTATATGGAGAGTTGGTGTTGCTCGTGCCATAGTTTTGAAGGCTTTTGGCTCTAGTGGGTGCTTGTTGGTGTAGTTTTATTTAGCATGCGTTGTGTTATAGAAGTAATCAATAGGTGTCCACTTGCACCTTACAATAGAGGGGATCATTTTTGCGGTGAGGGGGGTGTTTTAGTCATGCATTTAGGGTGAGGAGGTGACATTCAACTTGCTAACACGGCATCACTTGATAGTCTTCTACTCTATGCATGTAACCAGTTTGACATCATACTCATTTAAAGATTTCTTTAGTGTTGTGCCAATACAAAAGTGATGAAATTTGTGTAAGCATAATTTAATTAGAGCAATAAATATGTCATGAGTCATCTCACATTAATCGGTCATACCCAAGATGGGTTGTGTCTATTAATTGTACATGAATACAAGTACACCTCTTCAATTCCTTATACCAAAATTATTGTCCTTTCATTTTCTTTCCGTTTCAATTTCGTATGAAAAACTGTCTTTATAAGCAGAACTTTCTACCCTGAATTCCAAATTGTATTACTATCATCATTCCACCTTTTGTTGAGTTTTCCTTGCATTGATGTCTGCCAAAATTCCTTGAAATTTACCATCAAAGTTAGTTACACGTCAAGGTACTTGTATGTCAACTATACATTAAAGTTTATATTTCTGTCATCGAATCTACAGTGAGCCATTATTCTTTTAAGTATGTTGTTATTTAAACCTCTTCTTTTTTCTCTGACATTTGACGAAATTTTATAACTTTTGACCAGATCTGGAAGTTTGATCTTCTATACTTACAATTTAGTTAAATATTTTATTTTGGTAACTCTTGCACTATTGTTTTATTTTTTTTTATTCATTAATGTCATATTTTTATTTGTCTATTGTAATCTACAAATATATCTTAATCTTATCTTGTTCGATCACGCATTTTCATGAATGCATTATCTAGATTGTGTTAGATATTGAGTTGGATTCGTTTATACGTCATGTGGTTTGAGCTCGCAGATAGATTATTTGGAGCTTGTAGACTCACGTCTTATTTTTTGCTTATATGATGGGTTTGTTGTTTTATATCGGAGGACAAGTTAAGTGTTGGTTTTATCACAACCCACATAATTTGGGTCATTTGGACGTCATGTTTAATAATGTACGAGGATGAGATCCCTTAGTTGCTTTGAAAACTATATGATCCATCCCAAGTTGCCTTCTTTCAAAAGGCGTATTAATAATATTATTCCCTACCTAATCCTACTATCATTATATTTACATTTCGAGATTTTTGGAGTGGGAAAATTTTTGAAGATTGTTTCGGGTATGTCCCACTTGGAGAGTGGGGAAATTGTTGGAAATTATTTCAGGTAAGTCCTACTTTGAGTCGTAAGTTCGATGGCATGACTTGTAGATGAGCCAAATTATTCCATTGTTGTTGGGTTCGACATAGCACTCTACTTTTTTTTCTTGTTTCCTTATTTCCAGCCCTGTGTATATGAGCTTCTTACAATCGGAGAGGCGTAGGTTTATGGGTATCGTATTGAACAGCTCCGATTTTTCTCCCTATTATATTTTCGACGACGACAATCTCTAAGTTGGGGACATTGTAACACCCTAAAAATAATTAAATTATTTTATTTAGGGTTTTGTAAATCTTCGAACGAATAATAAATATTAGTTAATTAAATTAATTCTTGGAAATCAATATCATAAATTATCAATTATGGCCTTTAGTGTATCTATCTAATGATATTTACATATGGTTTTAAATAAGTTTCATTTATTGAATTTTTGGGATTGGGAGTTGTAACGATTTGACAACATTCGCATTAACACAATAGTCTTTTTTTTTTAACTTTTCGTTATTATACAAATGGTTGGTGTTTAACATAGTTATGTGTGATTACGTTCTTTTATATAAAAGTTTAATATAGTGATGTCTTGATTTAACACATATTCTCTATATAAAGAAGAATTTTGTTAATGTTAAATAAAATCATCATCTTGATAGTTTGAGTGCACATTTGCTGACAAAAAGAAGACTTTGGAGAAGTTTTATTCATATTAAGATTGCATGTCACAGTTGCGGGTGCCTCATCAAAATTCTAGGGCCATAAAATACTAGAAATATTATATATTCTTATTCAGCAAGCCTTGTCGGCCTGAGCCCAAGTAAGACCACCATGGGCCAAGTGCAAGTGGGGTCAAATAATTGATTCAGTCCGACATGCGGCCATAACCTTAAACTTCTTAAAAGATTAAATACCTGCCCTATTGCTGAAAGGGGTTACAACGCATAGTGGCACATGTCGACTCATTATGTTCTTATGATACTAGTGACTCAATGACAAATATCGATAACTACATATCGTGGTAGCTGGATAGGGAAACCATCCTCCTGACATAATAAGAGCTTGACATAAGCTCATAATCACTAAAAGACTCAAACTCAGATGTTGTTGAATGTATTAACTTGTTTCTTTTAATTATATGATTTAGTTTTTTTATTACTAACACAAAATTACCTCCGCAAGTATGAGCGTTTTAGAATGATGGGGAAAGTCGGGATAGGTGGAGGACTCTATTATTAAACTATTATTTTTGTTTCTTATATGTTGTTAGACTTTTAGATTGTTTACATGGCAATCGGATTTCGGTTCATTTCATGGGCCTTAATTTATTCTGAGCTTATATTATATTTTATTTGATGACACAACTTAGAATTTGAATTTTAACTAATTTTATGACAATGAATTTAATTTGTACGTTTTGAAAAGAATTTTACATCATGGGTTTATTTAAAATTTTGAAAATTAATAGAAAATTAATTTATGAGACACTTAGCTTTATATAGTTACACTTGTCTCGTGGCTCGGAACGAGTAGTTTGTTACAGGTGGTATCAAAGCGTCCTAGTTTCATGTTGGGTGGTGAGCTGGGTTGGAGACGTTGGCTAGGTTGCCAATCACAGGCCAAAAGAAGGTCATGACTTGGGGCTAGCAACGGTCAATTGTAGAAATTTCGGGGATAAAATTTCCTACAGTAGGTGGATTGTAAGATCCCCCAACTTAGTCCTACATCTAACACCTATTGGGATAAGATCTTACTTATAAGTAAGAATGAACTATCAATCTTTAAAACTTAGTTAACAACTTTCGAAGAAATGACTTAACCCATTAGTTTGCACTTTGGGCCGGGTCGTCACAAATATGTTTTTGTAAAACCAAAACTTTTCACCTTTTTATATTTTCGAGGATGAGAATTTCAAAGCTAGGAAGATTTTAAATCCCTAAAAATAATTAAGTTATTTTTATATAGGGTTTTGTAAATTTTAGAAAGAGTCATAAATATTATCTAATTAAATTAATAGTTGGAAATCAATATTATAAATTGTCAATTATGACCTTTAACGTATTGGTACGATGGTATTTATAGATGGTATTAGTAAGTTTTATTTATTTAAATTTTTGGGACTGGGCATTGCGACTTCAATTTGACACTCATTCGCATTAACTCAATAGTCAATTTTTCTTAACTTTTAGATATCACACAAATGGTTGGTGTTTAATATAGATATGTGTGATTATGTTTTTTCGAATAAAAGTTTAATATATTGGCTTTTTGAATTCCAAATATGTTCTTCAATATAAAGGATAATTATTTTGATGTTAGATGAAAACAACATCATGACAGTTCGTGAGCATAGTTGTTCCACAAAGAGAAGACTTTAGAGAAGTTTTATTCATATTAGGATTGTGTGTCGTAGTTTCGAGTGGCTTATCAAAATTCTAAGTCCGTATAATTATTCAGAATGTTATATATTCCTATTTACAAGGCTTGGTCGGCCTGAGCCCACATTCGACCATCATGCGTCGAGGCAACTTAGGTCAAAAAATTGATTCAGTCCAACACACATTCTCACCTTTAAAATTCTTGAAATATTAAATACCCACCGCCATGCCATAAGGGGTGGCAGGGCGCAGTGGCCCAAGACGACTCATTATACACTTGTGATACCGATAGGGTGAATCAATGCCAAATATCAGTAACTACTGGCCATTGGCTATGTAGCGTGTGTGGGCATACATAGGATTTTAGCTGGATGGGGGGGCAACTCTCCCGGCTTAATAAAAGCTCGACATAGGATCATAATTATTAAAAGACTCAATTTCAGATGTTGTAGAATATATTAACTTGTTTCTTGTAATTATATAACTTAGAGTTTTATCAGTAACACAAAATTGCCTCTGCAAGTCTGAGCATGGATGGATGGTTAGAGTCGGGACAGCTGTAGTACTATGTGTTATTAGACTTTTGATTTTTTTCATTTGTTATTATACTACAAGATTGTTTGCATGGAACTGGGATATCAGTTCGTTTCATGGGGGCTTAGATTATTCCTAGTTATATTATTCTATGTCATGAGTTTATTTAAAATGTTGAAAAATAATAGAAAATTAATTGAAAATGTCATGAGTAACACTTGGATCGTGGCTCATAAAGGTGGATGGTTCATGTAACGACCCGCCCATTCTGAGCCACTAACCAAGTGTTAATATATAAAACTAAGTGTCTCGTAAATTAATTTTTATTAATTTTCAACATTTTAAATAAACTCCTCATGTAAAATTCTTTTCAAATTGTACAAATCAAATTCATACTGAAGAAATTAATTAAAATTCAAATTCTAAGTCTTGCCGTAAAATAAAATATAATATAATCTCAAAATGATTTAAGGCCTATGAAACGAACCGAAATCCCATTGCCATGCAGAAAACCTTAAAATATAACAACATATAATAAACAAAAATAATAGTCTAATAGCAAAGTCCTCCAGTTGTCCCAACATTACCCATCCTTCCAAAATGCTTATACTTGCATCTGAGTTTAATTCTTTTAGTAATTATGAACCTATGCCAAGCTCTTATTATGCCGGGAGGGTGGCCGCCCCAACATGGTACAATCCCGTATATGCGGATCCAAACTGCAAGGCCCACGGCCTGTAGTTACTAATATTTTTCATTGGCTCACATTTTGGGTATCACAAGTGCATAATGAGTCATCTTGCACCACTCTGCTTTGCCACCTTTTTTGGCATGGGGGCAGATATTTAATCTTTCAACAAGTTTAAGGGTGCGACCCCGTGTCGGACTGAGTAATTCTTTAATTCGGTTCTACTTGGCATACGGTTGTAAAATGTCGTTCAGGCCGACCAAGGCTGCCAAATAAAAATATATAACATTCGAGTAATTATACAGGCCTAGAATTTTTGTGAGGCACCAACAACTACGGCACATGATCCTAATATGAGTAAAACTTCTTTCAAGTCTTCCCTTTGTGAGCCAAATGTACTCATAAACTATCAACATAATGTTTTCATTTAACATCAACAAATTCTTCTTTATATAAAAGAATTTTATGTGGAATTCATGAAGTCACTACATTAAACTTTTATTGAAAAAAACGTAATCACATAACTATATTAAACACCAACCATTTGTATGATAACAAAAAGTAAAAAATTGCTATTGAGTTAATGCGGATGGGTGTCAAATCACACTTACAACTACTAATCCCAATGATTCAGTTAATAAAACTTATTTAAAACCGTCCATAAATACCATTGTACGAATATGCTAAATTTCATAATTAATAATTTATGATATTGATTCCCAAGAACTGATTCAATTAAATAATATTTAAGATTCGTTCTACGATTTCCAAAACCTTAAATAAAATAACCTAATTATTTTCAGGATTTTACAATCTTCAAAGCTTGGGAATTTTAATCCTGGAAAATATAATACGCGTAGAAGAGAAAATTGACGACCAAAGTCATAACCAAAAAACATATTAATGAACTATAATGAAAAAGAAAATTTGATGTTTTAGATGGCAGGCGTGCGTAGATAGTTAAGCCTATCTACATAGTCAAGTTCTAACACGAAAAATGTATTGGCCCAGATTCTCATGGCCATACAAGGATTGGTGGGACAGGCTGAAGTAAATACTAACTCTGTTGTTTAAAATATTGTCTAGCGGTTACCGGGAGTGGCGGTTGAAAATGGAGCCTCAAACTCAACAGCGCGTCCAAGCGTAATCCTAGACGGTGATCAGGGAGTGCCCAAGGGGGAGGGGCTAGTTTAATGGACACAAAGGAGCGAGGGGAACTCCCGAACCTAGCGCCACCGGTAGTCCAAGTGTTGCCACCAATTGTTGACAATATTGACCACTATACTGTGGTTTAGGAAGAATAGAGCTGAAGTGTTTGTTGGACGGATTGATCTGAGAAGGTTGAGAGCTGGATAGGCATCACAAAAAAAAAGCTTTTAGGGCTATGTCTGTGCTCCACTGGCACCAAGTGAGATTGGCAAGTGCATGCTTCGAAAGGTAGCATCTTATTTGTGGAAGTCAATGGAGAAAATCACATTTCATTGACGTGAGATCTCTTCCATCATGTAAGCGGAATTTGTGGGAGCCTTCAATGGACAGTATTTTGCAGTTCCCGTTGTCCAAGAGAAAGTGCTAGTTGCCAACCTAGTCCAGGGGAAGGGCTTACTCCGGGAGTATGTTAAAAAGTTTTTATAGTTGGAAAGGAAAGGATTGAACATTGGAAATTATATATATTTGACTCAGTCGGGAAAGGATCGAATGTTGGAAAATTATTATAATTAATTATATTATATTCTCTACCCGGTTAATTCTACCTAGTTAAATATTATATTTTATTCATTAACCAGTTACCCAGTTAAATGAAATACGGGTGTTGGGGTGTTTTTGACAAACCCTAGCTGTCACTTTCATTTTATATATTGTGAGGGGGTGTAAAACCCCATTTTCGGGTTAGGGTTTTACCCGATTTTAGTTTTGCCCTATTTTGGTCAATATCGAGTTGGTTCTAGTGAGATTGAGCCAAACTAGTTTTAGATTATGAGTATAGGTCTAGATGGCTGTATAAGTATGTTATAGTGGCTGATTATGCTCAACATGTAAAATCCGTGACTCGAGTCAGGGTTTTATTACAGTGAACCAGTCAGTTCAACCGTCGGTTCGAGTCGAGTCAGTTCATAAACCGCACTCTGAGTCGAGACCAACGTGAGTTATGAAGGATGAGAGTCACGTATACCTAAATATATGATGATAATGTCAAAGAGATGATGTGAGATGAGTTATCATAATATATGAAAGTATGCAGTAATTTTCCTTTTTATTGATTTGTTCGTAGAAATAGTTTTAGGTCGATTAACGCATTAGGATGCGTTATGGAGTAGTTGGGATGGGTTATTAGCTATAGAGCATGTCATCTGAATGTTGTAGTGTTTATTTTATTTTATAGTATTTTTCCTAATTTTTTTAAAGATTTTTTTAGCATTTATTATGAGTTAGAATTATTCTTCACTCGAGACGGTGTCGAGTCAAGTTTAATTTACAAGTTTGCCACTCCCTTTATTTCAACTCTTTTCCCCAAAGCCTGACACTTCTCTCCACCCTTACAAACCCTAGCTGCCGCCCTTCATTGCCGTCAACGCCGAGCGCCGCCACCGGCCGCCAATCGACGCCGCCCCGCTGCGCCGTGCCACCGCAGTGCCGTCCCGACCATCCCCGGCCACCTTCCAGCTGTCATGATGCCGGAAATCACCTCGAGATGCCGCCACCATTCTTGGCCGATCCACCGCCATCCCGGCCGCACCACTGCCGCTGTGATACCGACGACCACCATCACCACCTCATCGACATTTCCCCTCTACCCAGCGCCGTCGGCTGTGTTGTCACCACCATTGGATCGGGCTCATCGAGACGAATCCAACCGTTACCCCCGATCGCCCCGCCGTAATTGTCGCCACAAAATCGCCGAGAGCTGTCAGAAAACCGCCAGGACCCGTAGAAAAACCGCCGAACTTGCCATAAAACTGGTTTTGCTTGTGTAACACCCCGATTTCGGTTCACTTAAGAACCGAATCAGAAATGTTACGATCGAGTCGAGATATGTTTAATATTATTAGTCAGTGAGACTCGATCCATAAAATAGATCGAAATAACCCTCTTGGTGTCATGAGAATGGAAGACATTGTTAAATAAAAATCACAATACATCAAATATAAATAAATGCAAAGAATTAAATCTTATGTTGAGCTCAAGTGTGTAGCATTTATCTGTCCTTCCGCCGAAGTCGATACAGGATTTGCGAGACCTACATATATTATAAGAAAACCGTCAGTAACGAATGTTAC
>JAVDBV010046006.1:0-10858 GCA_032619315.1 Piper longum
TATTTAATATAAGGATAAGGGTATTTTAGTCATTTAGGGGTATTTTGGTCATTGTCAATTTATAATTCCCATTTTACCCATGTGTAAGTAATTTATTTAATATAAAGTCAAGGGTATTTTAGTAATTTTTACAAAAAACCGATTCATGCTGATTCAGCCCGATTCTGATTCCGATTTAAATCGGTCGGAATCGGGTGGAATCGGCCGATTCCGAGGCCGATTCGGATCGGCACGCGGCCAATCCGATTTAAATCAGCCGATTCCGCACAAAATCGGCCAATTTGTGCATTTGGAATGACCAGCTCTTTCGACTGAAACTAATTACACGGACACGGACATTGCCTTCATTGGTGTTTGATTGACCGATACCACCCCTAGGTTACAGTGGTAATTAAACCCAACTCAACCTGCCTCAAAAATGCAAGTTTAGGATAGGAGTTCAGTTTTGTCTATACTTGTTTCAAATTATATAAATTATATCATCAAGTCTTTAATATCGGGTCGGGTTAGATCCTTGTGTCCAGGTTTTGGGAGACTCAAATTTGACCCGCTGCCGCTGCGATTATAAGCAGTGTTTTGAAGCTTGTAATCTACCATTATATCAAACCCAATATGGACCCCATACAATTTTTGAAAGCTGATAATTAACGGACACAATTAGCATTCTTTATAAAATAACTCGGAAAGGCCCTCTACAATGCACAGATTATTTGAAACTCAATTTTTAAAAAAAAGCAGTTAGGGTTAGTTTGATTGACATGAAGGTAATGTAAATTCTAAATGACGGAAAAATTTTAAAATAGTTAATTTTATTAATAGTATTTATATTCAATTGATTTCATATAAAATGTAAATTTGATTTAATTATTTTGTGTATCAATTAAACATAATTACATCCAAGTAGGAGTACAAAATAGACATAATTATCTCCAAATAATTTACACAAGTGCTCTCCTACACTCAAAAATAGTTGATTTACTTAAAAGGTAATCATGATTATTTAAAATATTCATGTTTCTTACATTACTCATGGTTGGTGATTAAATAAAAAAAAAAAGTCAAAAGAAATATTCTTTTACTTAAAATGATCACTACATTATAAATTTGATGATATTATATTGCAAGCCACAAAGTAAATACATATATGATGGTACAATAGTTGACTATAATACCCTGTTTTACTCAAGTAATCAAAATATTAAAACATCATTCTAATATGAAAACATCATCCAAAGACTTATTAATATCAAAGAAATCCCAATCACATGAAATGCGGACACTTCAATATTTTTTAATGATATTTAAATTGGAAGTATTTTTCTAATTATCTTTTATCAATAAATTAGTTTTTTTTTTTTGCAAAGCTTTATAGAATATGTTTGCTTCTTATGGCTAAAACAATATTTAAATTAATCAGGTGAGTTTCAGTACATCTTCAAAATAATATTTTCCCAGATTTTGTGAATTTGTAAAATTCAATACATGTGCAAACAATATATACACTTATCATCAATTTTCTCCATTATAAAAACAAGAACCAGATGATGTACACTTGAGGGTCTGACTCCTTTAAAAAAGATTTGGTTAATTTGTTTTTTTGATGAAATAGTTTAACGTTTATTCTTTAAGAAAAATAGTTGGTTCATTTGTTTTTTTTAATAAAAAAAGTTTAAATAATTGATAAAAAAATATGGACTATTTCTAAATATAATATGTGTTTCACCCTTACTTATCATACTAATCTTCTTTTTATTGTTTTAATTTTATCGGATGTGTCTCTGGAAGTCTGTTGTAGTTACGTGCATGCTTCTCCAAGCCAAATGAAGGAGACAAGTTTCGCCGAACTTCATTAGTAATGTGCAACGCTTGACGACGAACATTATCTCCAACCCAACACCAATCTTGTTGTTTTCCATCTTTACTTTGGCCATTACAAGTTTTGTCAAACCAGTTGCTGATATTTTAATCCAGTAAATCTTACTTAAACTCTACAATGATGTATTATTAGGAACTGCTATATCAAATGAACGAACCCAATTAATATATGTAACAGTGAAAGATATGTTCTCTTCTCTGGACTTGCAGAAGCAAAATTAGCTGTCAATTTGAGGGGGGAAAATAGAAAACTGAAAGAAACAGTACTTGCAAAGAAAAGACACCCCCCGTTCTCGACCACATGTCGTGGTCAGAAAAAACAACTAACAATGATATTATTTTAGAATCCAAACGTCACAAGCATCTTATTAACAGATTCATGCAACAGATGCCCTCGCTCAATCAAACCAAAAAAATAAAAATAAAAAGGTTTATACATCTAGACGAGTATAAACTGCTAAGCTCCCCTTCCATCAATCTGATAACCTTGGCAAGAAGTATAGTTTCTGGGTAGTGCTAGAATCAATCAATCATGGAGATAGGTTTCATAGTTTTGATTTCTGTGTCAACTTGCTGTGTCTTGCTGCTGCCATGGATCTTCAACCTCATCTACTTGGCCATATACAAGCCTCTCAAGCTGCAAAGGTACTTGAAGAAGCAGGGCATCACAGGCCCTCCCTACCATATATTATCTGGGAATTTGAAGGAACACTCAACTGCTATGAAGGAAGCAAGAGTAAGGCCAATTGAACTCTCCCACAATATCCTCCCCCGTGTGAATCCTTTCCAGAAACAAATAATCAACCAACATGGTAATCTTCTCTATGCATATATTTGCAGTCTCTTGATTTAAGCTTGGTGATCAATAAGAAGTTCAGTTTTCACATGTGTTTTGAAGTTGATTGCAAAATTGGGAATTGGTATGTACAGGGAAATTAGCTGTGTTTTGGTATGGGGTGCGCCCAAAGGTGATGCTCACGGACCCAGAAATGATAAGGGAAGTATTCACCAATAAGCTTGGGCACTTGGAGCAATGGTGGAACCCTGTTATGAAAACTTTGGCATCAGGGCTGGTGAGCTACAATGGGGAGAAGTGGTCCAAGCACAGAAGGATCTTAAACCCGGCCTTTCATTCTGAAAAGCTCAAGGTAGCCTCTCTGTTTTTTTTTTTTTTTTTACCTTTCTTATTTGAAGTGGATTAATCTAAATTTAACCAACTTATTAAAATAAAAAAATCTTACATTTTTCTTCCAGTAATTACTACTTAGACAGTAATGAAAAGTTCCGTTTTTTTAATGAAAAATTTGTCTTCTATTAGTTCTATAATCCCTGTTAGAAATTCAGGACTCCTAAATATTATATGAGGCTTGCATAATTGCATTTCCCTATTTCTTGGTCAAGTTCAAGTACTTATAATTAGACTATAATTAAGGCTGGTAATATTTTTTAAAAAAAGATAAAAATATAAAATACCATTGAATCATACATTGTCTTTGTTTGGCTAGCATAAAAAATATAAATAATGTGAAATTTTCAAATGGCCAAACTTAGCATATATGCAATATATTTTTTAAAAATTTAATACTTTTACAATGCATTTTATGTCAAATTAATTTTGATTACCTTTAATTGGCCCAACTATGTGTTCTTTGATGAGTGAAAATAATTCTTCTTTTTATTCATGTGGGTAGACTACATAAATTAATTATAATTATTTTATATCCTTATTTTCATATAATCATACTTAATTTATATATAAAATATTTAATTTGATATTATATTTGTATAAAATATATTAAATATAATTACGTTTAGTATGATTAACTATTTTAAAATTTTCATCTCATTTAAGCTACTTTCATACTAACCAAATAGACCCTAAAAAAATAAAAGGTGATAAGAAGTCATCCATCAAAAAGCCGGTCAATCTTACAAAATATTAGGTAAAGCATTCATCACAGTATTTTGTGGGCACCATTGAATAGTTGTTATTGTTCATGTGTATTGAGTGAGTAGGTGTGTGTTAAATCATAGATTGTTCAAGGTAAAAAAAAAAAAAAAAAAGCAAAAAGAAAGTCTAAGTTGTTTGAATTGATGGATTTTTAGAGAGAAGAGAAAAGTGTATTTTTCGGAAAGTTGAGTGTTGGGACTGAAGAAATTGGGTTGAGAACTTGAGATAGAAAACAGATTTAGATTTTTATGAGATGAGCTTCACAGATGATTTTTCCATAAAACTTTAAAGAAAATGCAAGAAAAGAAAAGTGGCACTCATTTTTCTTTTATTTTTCAATTCAAATTAAGTGGGAAATGAAAGAACTGATACTTCTTTTTCTTGCAAATCCTTTATAAATATTTACAATAAGTAAAGTTTACTCAATTTACATTAATCAAATCATACCACTTGCCCGGATAATTTCACAAATATTTTTGAGATCTTCTAATTTTGTACTTCTAAAGTGATGACAGTCAGAAATAAAGAATTGCCCTGATTAGGGACCATAAAGACAAACAACGTATTTATAACTTTTTTCATCAAAAAATTATAAAAATAAATCTTATATGTGGCATATAACTATTAATTAGTTTAGTATGCTAAATGAAGTCTTCTGAATACGAAAAGAATTCTCATAAGATGAAACTCAATTATACCACTAATTAATATATTTGAATAATTATATATAAAATATAAATGATGAAGACCAAATAAAATTAGAATAAAATTCTAATATTCTCCCACTTGGTCCGAATATATATATCACTATATATAATATTATCCAAAATATTAATACTTCAAAAGATGGGTATTATATATGAATCATAGCGGTAAGTCATCTTTAGTTAAGTATTACTTTCCATATATTACAATGTAAACCACTTTTAAGAAGCCTATAATGTGGTTTAAATTTTATAAATAAACCCACAATGGTAATTAAGGTCCAAACACATATATATTATATATATGTGCAACAATTTTGTCATCCTCTAATATAATGTGTATACTCATAATGGGAAGACAAATAAATAGTAAAGTTTAACAAATAACATGTTATATACTTAGCATTATATATCAAGATTGAAATTTAACAAGTCTCACATAGGTTACATGATTCTTGAACATTTTTTATGACATATCTTTCATCAAAAGATTTATAATCATTAATTCAGTACTAATGTGTTCGATGAGCATTCATTTGCTTTATATATCATCAACATTAGGACAAGAAAAATAATCTTAATCTCACGAACCTTGTGGTATATATATTAATCCTTAATGTTCTCGACAAAATCAAATGTAAATATTACATTATAAAATTTAAGATACTACTGACAGTAGGCTTGTTTGAGTCCATATATCAATTTCTTAAGCTTATAAACAAGATGTTCACTGTCAATTTAATAAAACCTCTCATATTATTTCATATAAACAACTTTATCTAGATCTCAATTGAGGAAATTGGTTTTTACATCCATATGATATAATTCAAAATTGTGATATGCTAATAATGTCATAATGATACGGAAGAGGTCTTTCTTTCAAATGAGAGAAAAAGTTTCTCGATAATCAATTCTTTTTTTTGTGTGAATCCTTTAGCTACGAGTCTTGTCTTATATCATTCAATGTTGCCTAATGAATCTTTCTTGGTTTTAAAGATCCATTTATAACTAATATCATTCACCCCATTAGATAACTTGACAAGATCCCAGACTTGGTTTTCAACCATAGAATCCATCTCATCTTTCATTGCTTCGTACAATAATTTTAAATTATTATTATCCATCGCTTGTGAAAACGTATCATGATAATTTTCTTCTACAATATTATAGTCATTTTCTTTTAGGTAAACAATAAAACCACTAGATATTGCTAGTTTTTTCATTCTAATTTATCTCCTTAGTGATTCATTAATGTTCTCTTGTAAATGTGGTTGTTCAATCGGTTACTCAACAACTTCAAGTTGATTTTCCTCATGAGCAATTTGTTCTACTAGAACATCCCCAGCATGAGGTGGTTATTCATTAACTACTTGTTCAACATTTACCCAATCAAGATGCAGTACTAATAATAAATAGTATATTTCTCAATCTAAGAGTACTTTTAGTATGATCATTATCAAAAATTAAGTTTTGATGTTGATTACTCCTACTAATTACATCATTCTCAAGAAATTTTGTATTATTGATTTCACAAATCTAGTGACATTCGATGGACAATAAAACTTATAACCTTTGAACTTTTCGGCGTTACCAATAATATACCCACTAATAGTCTTGAGGTCTAGCTTTCTCTCTTGAGCATTATAAACCCAACTTCAGCGGGACAACCCTAAACACGCATATATTTCAAACTCGATTTCCAACTTTTTAATAACTCACATGGTGTTTTATAAATAGCCTTAGTATGAACCTGGTTAAATATATATAATATAGTCTTAAGGGTTTCTCTCCACAATGAGTGATGAAGTTTGGAGATGCTAAGTATACTCATCATGTCCAACATAGTCATATTTCTTCGTTCTGTTACACCATGTTAATCTAGTGAGTCAGACATAGTATATTGTGCAACAATACCTTTGTTCTTGAAGAAATTTCTCAAATGGACTAGGTGTTTGTCCACGATCAGTATACCTACAATAAAATTCTCCACATCGACCAAATCTCACGATTTAAATTTACTTACTATATTGTTTTTCTATTTCCACTTTAAAAAAATTAAAAGCATTTAATGTTTTGTGCTTATTATAAAGCATGTAGAGATACATGTATTATGAATAATTTTTGATAAATGAGATGAAGTCTTTTTGACCATATGAATCTATACCACGATAGCATATATCCGTATGTATGATTTTCAATATCTCAGAGCTTTTCCTAACACCCTTCTTAGACATATTGATATGCTTTTCCTTAATATAGTCCGCACAAGTATCAAAATCTATAAAATCAAGAGTTTCAAGAACTCCATCATTTACAAGTCTTTTGATTCTTTTGATTGAGATATATCCTAATCTTCTGTGCTACAATATGGAGGATTTGGCATTTATAACACAACACATTATACCAAAAGTACCATGTATAATCATTAGGTTATAAGGTACATCATCTTACAAGTGAATTTGAAATAAACTTTCATTTATAGTACCATTTCTCACAACAATCGAGTTATCCAACATACTACAAGTGTTTTGAGAAAAATTAAATAAAAAACCCAAAGGTACAAGCCGTGAAATGAAAATTAAGTTTCTAGAAAAGTTATGAATATAAAGTTCTTTTCTATATTAAGTAGAAAACTAGAAATTAAAACAAGTGTACATGCCCCAACAATTTCTACATGTGAATGCATCTTGTTGCCAGAATAGATGTTTTGTTCACTTTCCGTTGGTTTCTTTCGGTTTAAAAAACCCTTCATAGTATTCGAAATAAATATGGATTGTAGAGCTACAATTAGTCCACTAAGTGTTATGACAAACATCAACTATATTAGATTCATAATAAAAAAATGAGATAAAATCATATTTTTTCTCAAGTCATGTCTTGCGCTTAGGACAATATTTTTTTATGTCCTTTCTTTTTACAGAATAAATATTTGACTCCCTCTTGTCATTAAAATAGATAGGTCTTTTGTCGTTCCATTTATATGCCTGACTTACTTTCTTGCTTTTACCGTGAGAAACCATGTGTACACATTTACCTATATCATGAATTATTCCCCCTTCCTCTTAAAACACGCATAGTCAGAAGTTTATTTTTTGACCATTTTACTTCGATCTATTATAAATTATTTTGAAAAACTGTACTCATATGGGAGAGAGTTAAAGGATTAAATGCACTAGAAAAGACTCAAAAATCTCAATCTTCGAAGATTTAAGCTAAGAATCAAAGTGTCTCATTTCTATGTTGTGCCAAAACAGAGTGTATATGGATGGTTTATTTATCTTATGTATAAACTATTTAACCAATGTAATGAATAAGCCCCAAAACTTAAAATAAATAGCTCATGAATAAAATGGGCTTTAGGTTCGCTTGCAAAATAGCACAAAGTCCAATAGTTTCAAAATAAGTAATGAACCCTTAATGGATATAAGTAATTCCACACACAGGCCATAATATAGTTAGATGAGCCAATATAGTAACAAACAATAGGAAAGCTACAAATCCATATGCTATAATAACTAAAAATTAACAAACTCATTAATGGAAAATTGTAGAAACTTGAGAAGATATTATCAGAAGATATTGTGGGAATAAATGACCAGATAAGCATGTAATAAACTTGTAAGAATTCTATCCATTAAGTCATTATTCACTCATAATCTATATAATACGATATAAACGACAAGATCATAACGGATATGAGTACCAGAGTAAAATAACTTAAGCCAATCATGCAAGCAACACACATTGAAATCGAGTGAAAAAATTAACAACAATTGTGAATGATCAATGGATTGATAAAATCAAGAAGATTTCACGGGTAGATAAATTTTACGAAAGAGAAAAATTTCACCAAGATGAATTTGATACCAAATGTAAATCCTTGATAAATATATATAATAAACAAATTATACCCAATTTACATTAATCAATCATACTTCCTGCCATGATGATTTCACAAATACTTTTTAGATTTTCTAATATGTTGCACTTTCAAAATGATAGCTTACAGAGACAGAGAATTGCCTAGATCAAGGAACCCAAAGACGAACACCGTATTATAACTTCTCCCATGAAGAAGTCCAAGGAATAACTCCTATGACGAATAACCATTAATAAATTTGAAATGACAAAATAAGTCTTGTGAATACGAAAAGAAATTTTAAAATAAACGCAATTATACCAGTGATTAATGTATTTGGATAATTATATATAAACTATAAACGATGAGCACCACGTAAAGTTAAAATAAAATTCTAACATTTCTTTCTTACGATCTTTAATTTTTTCTCTTATAATATATCAAACCAAAAAGACCTTAGAGAGTGGAAAACTAGCGTACACTTGATTTACTTCATACAAAAGACACTCTTTTTAAGAGAGTTTTACTATGAATTTACTGTTGGTGTTAACTTGCAGAGGATGTTGCCTGCATTTTCAACAAGTTGCGAAGAATTGGTGGGGAAATGGGAGGAGAAAGTTTGTGGAGAAAGTACAAGCTGTGAGGTGGATGTGTGGCCGGAGCTTCAACGTTTGACGGCGGATGTGATATCACGGGCAGCATTTGGGAGCAGCTACATAGAAGGGAAGCAGATTTTTGAGCTTCAAACAGAACATGGCCAGCTTATCTTCCAAGCAGCCATCTCCATCCCCTTCCCCGGTCGTCGGTACATTTTATACACACTCCTTTTGAGATTAATCTTCGCAGTAAATAATAGAAATACGTTGGTATAACTGCTTCTTAAATTTTCCTAATAATGAATGATAAACCTTAGTATCAGCTGCTAACTGCTGCTCTTCTTCATACAAGAATATCAGCCGTTTACAAATCTAGCAATTCATTTAAATTATGTACCCTCATCATCCAACCGTTTTTTTTGTAATCTAATTGTCGATATTAAAGTTAGCTTACATAGAAGTTTAAGCTGCAGCTGATACTAATTATTCTCATAATGAATTAGTTAAGCTTATTATTGAAAACAAAATTAAATATATTAAATTGTGTGCCTTAGAGCATAATAGGATTGAAGATGTCCTCTCACTGATGGAGAAAAACCCTTCACATATTGGTTCAATGATCCCAAATACTAGACTCATCCATGTTGGAGGTTATTTGTATGTAGAGTGCCGAGTTCATAATGTTCTTCAAAGTTTTCAATTTTCAACTTCATATCTTGATATCCTCAGTCCTCATGATATTAGGTTAAAAGAGTAAAATCTTCTCTAAATACCAACAACTCTGATCACAGAGTTACAAGAAAAATGATAATGAAAGGTTGATGCGGCTAACTCGTTCCTTGACGATCCATTAATGTGCAGGTTTTTACCAACTAAAAACAACCTGAGGAGGAAGGAAATAAGCAGAGAGGTGCGATCTAAACTCAGAGACATGATTCAAAGAAGGGAGGCGGCAATGAAACTAGGAGAAGCACCATCAGATGATTTGTTGAGTTTGCTCATAGAGTCCAACAAAAAATACTCGCTAGAGCATGAGAATGCCCTGACCATGGATGACATTATAGAAGAATGCAAGCTGTTCTACTTTGCTGGGCAGGAAACAACATCTATTTTATTGACATGGACTATGGTCACACTGGGTATGCACCCAGAATGGCAATCTCGTGCAAGGGAAGAGGTGCTGCAAATCTTTGGCAAAAACAAGCCAGACTTTGATGGATTAACCAACCTAAAAATTGTAAGTATTTCTACTCCAAAGTTCTAACCAAGTCAATCTGATGCACATATTTCTTCACAGTTGCAATATTTGGTGGATGGTGTCATCTTATTCTTCAAATTGTTCTGCATTCTATGTCACAGATGCAGATGATTTTACACGAAGTGCTTCGACTGTATCCACCCGCGACCAGCATGGCTAGAGCTGTAAAGAAAGAAATAAAGATAGGAGATGTTACCTTCCCAGCTGGGGTAGACCTCATGTTACCTATACTTCTTGTTCACCATGATCATGAGCTGTGGGGTGATGATGCAGAGCAGTTCAATCCGGAAAGATTTGAAGGAGGGGTCTCAAAGGCAACCAAAAACTCTGCAATATTCTTCCCATTTGGTGGTGGCCCTAGACTCTGCATTGGGTACAACTTCGCCCTGCTTGAAGCTAAGCTTGCCTTGTCTCTCATACTGCAACGTTTTTGGTTTGAGCTCTCCCCTTCATATGCCCATGCTCCACACACTGTGTTGACTCTCCAACCTCAGTATGGTGCTCAGATTATCCTGCATAAACTTGAAGACAACTAAAATGCAAGTGCCAATTTGGTTTCTGCTATATGTATATTTAGTGTTACAACAACTGCCACTATATATATATATATATATA
>JAVDBV010046007.1:0-11223 GCA_032619315.1 Piper longum
TATATATATATATATATATATATATATACACACACACACACATATTAATATCTTAGTTTGGTATGCCAACATACATACGGATTATGTTGTGTTACCAAACTAATTAGTCGATCAACCTATAAAGTGGTTCACCAAATGCACAATTGATATTGATCTTGTGGTAATTGTTATAAATTGAAGCATGAGTATTTAAATAAATACATAGCTTGCTAATTTCCAATCTAATATAGGTCAGCCAAACTTATATATATGACGAGTTGCCGGCAGTACCGCGGCCTCCATTCCTCATTCCCGGTGCTAAAGACATTAATAGATGTAAAAATATTCATTTGAAGTCACCAATTAATCTTGATTAGTTTGACAAAGCCAACACTCTGAAAGAGGACTTTGGTGATGCTCTTGTTAGCTCACTGATTGACAAACTTTGCGGGTTTGGTTGGTTGTCCACTAATGGAAGAACATTAGCTGTTAAATATACCTAATAATATGTATAGGTAGACAAATTAAAGCAACATAAAGAGAAAGGGTCAACACATAAGTCCCTTGAGTTACCAAGTTAAAATTTCATCCTTAGTGAATGCAGAATTTGTACAAGAATATTAGGCTTTTATCAACAAGCAGAACCCCGATATAAATCGATATTATGATGACAATTAACAAAATTTCATCATCACAATATTATTAATAATGCTCTTTAATTCGGTTGTTGCATCGGAATTATTCATATCAAATCAAATGTTGTTTGGTAAATTATAATGGTTAGCACGATGGAAAACAAAAAGAAAATAAAAATACAAGTGCTCGAGAGATAGAACACGCAGGAATCGAAGGGTTGGTGGCATGATACCTCACCTAACTTAGATACAAGAACGTCTCTAATAATCTTGCAAGTGGATAAGTATTCTATGCTCTAATAACTGAGCTTAATTTAAAAAAATTCAACATTAACCTAATTCTTTTTCTTAAATTACTTGAATATAATCTTCAATTTGACCTTAGACTAAGTCGTCCCGCATTTACCTTGTACCATGTCAATCAATATATATAAACTTCCCCAGAACTAGGCTTGTTAATTTTTTGACCAAGTACACTGTAGAAAAAATAGCATGATAAAATAATCGTAACAGCTGGCAACTAGCTAGCATTTATTATTATTATTATTATTATTATTATTATTATTATTTGCATTGGTTTTTTATAAAAGGATTGTAAATAAAATATAAAATACTATATATTTTCTCGCTTTTACCTTAATTTGTACATACGTTGACCCAGAAAATGCTTTTACGTAGTAAGGTACTATGTTAAAAATAAAAAGTACTATGTTAACTTGTGATCAGTAACGAAATTGCTTATATATTTACTTTGACATGTTAATTTCATTGGTCCTAACATTGTAAACAACCGCTATAAAAATAAAAAAAAACATTAATAAAGGTATTAAATGAGCGAATCGAATCAAATCGAATTTAATTATGTCAGCTCATTTATTTTGAGTTTGAGTTTAGCGAAAAATGGTGCCACTCGAATCGAGTATTATTTATATATACTTTTTTTTCATATAACTTGAGATAAGATAAATTATAAAAATTTAAATAACTAAATATCAATTTAATTATATGTCAAATAATTCGTTGGAGAATCAAATCATTATATTATTACGTAAACATATCATTATCGTATAATTACATTTGTAATTATTATTTTTTACATGTTATATAAATAACAACATAAAAAATATATAGACTACTGTATCTCCGCAGTGGCAATCAATCGAGGCAAATAACTCACTCGATTCGAACACCAAACCATATTAGCATGAAAGAATGGGAGTTCGATCGAGAGTGGGAAATTGACGTGGTCTCGTACCAACCACCACCGCGTCCACCTAAGACAAGGAAACGTGTCTATCATTATACCGCCCGATCGTTACTCGATCCGACGGCGACTGTACCAGCTCAACTAACACCCCTTGGAGCTCCATGGGTTGGTGGGGGAGCGGCCCTGCCCTCTTTAAATACACAATGGCTTGGTGTCCAAACTCTCAGAAAAATTCAATCACATTTCTTTCTGATCCGAATTTTTCTGCTCACCAACCTCTCCTCCTCTCCCATTTCCACTTTCCATTTCTTCTTCCCAATACAAATCCATATCCGGGTTTTTATCTGGCCTGCCCATCTTCCACCCTTCTATTTGGTTGCACTTGAGCTCGATTACACGTACTATTGTGTACATTAAGAGCCAGAAAGGAAGAGATCGACACCGTAATCAAGCGGTATGGAGGTGGAACAAGCTAGCGACAATGTATACCATGCATTATTCCATGCAAATGGCAACGGCAAGGACTCGTCGCCGGCCGAGGGGCTGTGCGTCTCCGGCTTTGCTGCCGGCCACGGCGACCCGTTGAACTGGGGCGCCGCGGCGGAGTCGTTGAAGGGGAGCCACTTGGACGAGGTAAAGAGGATGGTGGAGGAGTTCAGGAAGGAGGAAGTGAAGCTCGGCGGTGCAACTCTGACCATCGCCCAGGTTGCGGCGGTGGCGTACCGGGCTGAGGTGGCGGTGGAGCTGGCAGAGGCGGCGAGGCCGCGAGTGAAGGCGAGCAGCGACTGGGTGATGGAGGGGATGAGCAAGGGGACGGACAGCTACGGTGTCACCACCGGCTTTGGTGCAACCTCCCATCGCCGGACTAAGCAAGGCGCTGCCCTCCAAAAGGAGCTCATTAGGTGATTGCTTGTTAATTATGTTTATATGATTTTGTTATTAATAATGGTTTATTAAACTAATTAAATCCAAGTGCTATAAAAAGTTTTTTAACATAATAATTAATATTAATTTCTAATTTTCAAAATTATCATAATACTTAAATTTTTGTGTACTAGCTTGGATTATGATTACATTCAAACTGATTTTTTTTCTTTTTAATAAAATGAAACCAGCTCAACTAACTTACAATGTTTTTTTTGTCAAAGAAATATAACATATATACAATATTTGTATGTTAGATGGGAAGCTAGTCGTGGGCAGTTCGTTACTCTTAGATGATAATAAGTTAAATTAAGGAGGGAAAATAATTTAGTATTAAAAGTAAATTATTGGATTTTATTTTTGTCCAATATAAATGGTTAATATATGTGCATAATGAAAGGTAATATTTTATGTGATAAAAACGAGAACCATGTGGTCTTTTTAGGTAGGTAGTAGGGATTTGAATATTGGTATCTTTCTGGGAGTCATAAAAAAATAAATTATTAATATTACAAAAATCCGATTTTGCATGTCTTATAATGTTTAGATTTGAGGTTATATATACTTTTACATATATATATATATATATATATATATATATTATTGACTGCTATTAATGGTGGATATTATTAATTCTGTGAAATAAAAAGTTAGCTCATGGATTGAAAAGGGGCCCACAAGCGTTGCTGTAGATCACATGAAGCTATTAAAACCGCCGTCCTGTCTCTTTCTTTAACTAGCTCTTAAAATAAATTGTATGCCAATAAAAATTGAAAAAAATAGAAGTTTCGTTGTTGCTGTTATATAAAGAAGAGTGTTATTGGAAATCGGCAAATATGTGTAAAATTAGATATAGGTTGATGTGGTAGCATGCATGAGTTTGGCGGCTGAGCGACCTCTTATAATCTATTATTTATTTAAGCAGTTTGTGCTTATTATGAATTTTATATACTGTGATATTTTTTTAATTTAATCTCTCATTAATATATACTAGGATAATATTTATAAATATAAATTATAAATTTTTAACTTAATTAATAATTTTTTTAAAAATAACTTCCTATTATATTATATTTTGGGGTGGATAATTAAATAGACGCCAACATATCAATTACGATGCATTAATAAAAAATAGATTTTTTGTTAACCACGTCATAGATCAAATGATTTTTTATTAAAGATGTGCAGTTTGGACGCGAAGAACAAAATTAGTTGGTTTATTTGGTGATTAATTAATTTGTAGTTTAAATACTCGAGATTTTGACTAGTGGAATAGATAATTGCTTTAAATCTGCTCATACTAATTTTAGGAGAAATAAATAAAGTTAATTTAAAGAGTATATGCCTTTAGTTAAACTTGATAAATATATACTTTTTAAGTCTTTTTAAAGAAATTACTAGTACGTTTTATCATAAAAAAACGTGGATTAAAGGGGATTTGAGATTTATTGACGTCAAAATGGAATTCTAAAATTATAAATCACCTTGTTTTTAAAGTAAGAGGTTAACTAAATTAAACGCGATTTGAATACAGGTTTTTAAATGCTGGGATCTTCGGTGGTGGGCCAGAGTGCGGCCACACTTTGCCGCCGACAGCCACAAGGGCGGCCATGTTGGTCCGGATCAATACCTTGCTCCAAGGTTACTCCGGCATCCGTTTCGAAATCATGGAGGCCATAGCCAGCTTCATCAATCACAACATAACCCCATGCCTCCCCCTCCGGGGCACCATCACCGCCTCCGGTGACCTTGTCCCCCTTTCCTACATTGCCGGCCTCCTCACCGGCCGGCCTAACTCCGTTGCCGTTGCCCCAAATGGGCGCCGGATCGACGCCTCCGAGGCCTTCCGCATGGCCGGCATTCCCAACTTCTTTGAATTACAGCCTAAGGAAGGACTTGCACTAGTGAATGGCACTGCAGTAGGGTCCGGCCTGGCGTCCATGGTCCTATTTGAGGCGAACATCCTCGCCGTCCTCGCCGAAGTCCTCTCGGCAGTCTTCTGCGAAGTTATGCAAGGGAAACCAGAGTTTGCCGACCACTTGACCCACAAGCTGAAGCACCACCCCGGCCAGATTGAGGCGGCGGCCATTATGGAACATGTATTGGAAGGGAGCTCGTACATGAAAATGGCGCAAAAGATGCATGAGATGGACCCACTACAAAAACCTAAACAGGACAGATATGCCCTTCGGACCTCACCACAATGGCTAGGCCCGCTTATTGAAGTGATCCGGACGTCCACCAAGTCCATAGAGAGGGAGATCAACTCGGTCAACGACAACCCTTTGATAGATGTGTCGAGGAACAAGGCCTTGCATGGGGGCAACTTCCAAGGGACGCCCATTGGAGTTTCCATGGATAACACTAGGCTGGCCATTGCATCAATTGGGAAGCTCATGTTTGCTCAATTCTCTGAGCTTGTTAATGACTTTTACAACAATGGGCTGCCTTCCAATTTGTCCGGGGGAAGGGATCCTAGCTTGGATTATGGATTCAAAGGTGCAGAGATTGCCATGGCAGCTTACTGCTCTGAGCTGCAGTTCTTGGCCAATCCTGTGACCAACCATGTTCAAAGCGCGGAGCAGCACAACCAGGACGTGAATTCCTTGGGTCTGATCTCGTCGAGGAAGACGGCGGAGGCTGTGGAGATTCTTAAGCTCATGTCCACCACCTACATTGTGGCCTTGTGCCAGGCAATTGACTTGAGGCACTTGGAGGAGAATCTAAAGGCCACTGTCAAGAACACAGTGATTCAGGTGGCCAAGAGGGTGCTCACTATGGGCGTCAACGGCGAGCTCCACCCGGCGAGATTCGCCGAGAAGGACTTGATCAAGGTGGTGGAGAGGGAGCATGTGTTTGCCTATGTTGATGATCCTTCCAGCTCCACTTACCCTCTCATGCAAAAGCTGAGAAATGTGCTGGTGGAGCATGCCATGGCCAATGGGGAGAAGGAGAAGGAGGGCAACACTTCCATCTTCCAGAAGATAGTTGCTTTTGAGGAGGAGATAAAGGCACAACTGTCCAAGGAGGTGGAGAATGCAAGGGTTGAGTATGAGAACGGGAAGTCGGCCATCCCCAACCGGATCAAGGAATGCAGGTCCTACCCCCTTTACAGGTTCGTCAGGGAGGAGTTGAGCACCGGATTCTTGACTGGCGAGAAGGTCCGGTCTCCGGGGGAAGAGTTCGACAAGGTTTTCATGGCCATATCACAGCTGAAGATGATAGACCCACTCTTGGATTGCTTACAAGCGTGGGACGGAGCTCCCCTTCCAATTTGTTAAAATTGCGTTCAATAATGAAGAGGTGTTTGTCATCCATACAAGTTAATTTGTTACCCGTTATAATATTTGTTGTTGTACAATCCTCATTGGTGTACGGTGTACCCTCAATACAAAGCTTGGAGGCCTTTGGATACATTCGCAATGCCGATAAAATGTACTTTACATTGTTTTTACTCGAATTTTTCTGCCTTATAAACGGTCCAAAGAATTCAAGTATTGAACTCGACACTGCATTACATTACATGTGTTCACAAAATTAGGAAGGATGACTGCTTCATAACCAAAAACAAAAACAATCCCAGCCGAAAAAGCTCTACCAACGAAGAAAATATCAAACTTGAAAAAAAGAAGACACTAGGCTAATGAAAATTGACAAAGAAATGACTGGTTTAATATTATCATCGGGAACTAATTTACAAAGGAACATACATTTCCAACCGAAAAAACTTGGATGCAATAACGTATATGTATAAGATTACACTAAAAGTATAGCCTCTTTTTTTGTTGTGTATAACCAGTTGGATAAGCAAACAGCTTCAGGAGTAGCATTAGCATCACCCACTGCACAACCAATGGACGCACTATAATCTACAAGACTATTGGAAATGAGCCACGCATCAAAGCTTGGACCATGATGGGATAGAGGGTCCGAATTGGGCGGCTCTAAGTTTAGAGCTGTCAATGTTGAACGGCCTTCCATTTGCATGAGCAGCTCAGCAAAAAGGGAAGACGGAGCCGCTTCTCTCGAGATACCAGATGGTTTATATGTCTGGAGATGACGAGGCACCGCCCGCACCACTGCACCGTTTGAAGACGCCTGCTGTGCGGTGTGTGCCATCCCTGCAGCACAATTATAGTAAGGTCAACGAATAGTCCAGCACTTGGGGAAAGTTGTCAGTGCAGAACATCTCTACTTTGACACAAATGAACACCACCTAAGTTTTTGTTGGGTTAATCTCATATCCCATTTGGAGGCAATTGGTGACTTGTATATAGGCTAATGAGAAAGTCTTAATTCTTAAGTTAGCTTTTGGATTAAGAGAGACCAATGAACCTGTTGCAAGTTACTTTCGGGGCTCGAAGGGCCCAACAAGTGGTATCAGAGCCAATATTAGTTTTGGTGTTGCCTCAATTAACCACACAATTTGTCAGCCGATCCAAATTTGTGTCTCCCGATTTGTCGATCGGTCTGAAGTTGGCCCGAATTGGTGTTATATGGAACCTCACCAAGACATATTGGCTCCGCATGTGGTGAGGGAGAGATGATTCGAGTATTGTGACGTGTGAAGAGGAGAATTATTGGGTTAATTCCATATCCCATTTGGTGGCAACCGGTGACTTGTATAAAGTCTTAATTCTTAAGCTAGCATTTAGATTAAGAGAGACCCGTAAACCGGTTGCAAGTTACTTTCTCGAACACAAATGAACACCGCCACTTCACTTCCCAATGCAAACCCCTTCATTCCATCACAAACACAAAATAAATAATTACATCATGCTTAGGTTTTAGAACATGGTAAGGTAAATCACAATTACTTTTTGTGGCTTGTTAAGATAACTTGTGATTGACAGATCTGTATTTGTAAGCCTCTGCCAGTATCATATCAAGACAAATTCTCCAATAGTTTGTCTAGCAATCTGAGGGCTTGTTTCAACCTCATATCTGCAGCTTGAACAAGTGCATCGTATTTCTTGTTGATCCCTTCAATTTCTCTTGCCCGCTCTGTATTTAGTCTCTTTTTCTGTTAGACAAGGAAGCACACTAAGTGGTAACTTATAGCTATCTACTAATCAAACTAAATAAATTATAGATACTCATATATTTGCTGGCTAAGAAACAGAATTAAAACCTCATCGTCTGTCAGTTTAGTAGATAATTCCTTCTGACGAAGGATTTTTTCCGTTTCATTTTGAAGTGGATCTGCTGGAAACAACTGTGGCCTCTCAGTTGCAATCATACCATCACTCTGCTGAGGGAGCCTACTATGTTCCATAACAATTCCATTCCCTATAGCATCTGCTGCTGTTGTTATAAGAGGCGCTTGCGATCCCCCGAAGGTTCTAGCTGCGAAAATTGCATGGTTGGCCCTAGCAAATGTATGTCGAACTAGCATGTCATCTTGCTGTGAGCAACTGGGTTCATCAGTCTGTAAGGCATCACAATCATTTGTTCTTGCTGATCCAGAGTTATAAGATTCAGATGGCAGTGGAACTGTCATACTAACCGTTTGCTGCTCAGTGGCGGATGGCATCATACATCTCAGGTCAGGACCTTCCAAGCATTCTGTCTCCACCCCGTGAATTTCCATTATCCATCAAAGATAAAAAATACTTGCAGCAGTATGCAACTTTAATACCTGACACTTTCTGTTGCCAGAAGAAGATAACTGAACGCTCTTCTCAACACATGCACCTTCCTTGGATTAACCTTGCTGCATAAGTTCACAAGTTGTTTCTCTACCTGGCATCACTTGATTAGGCTCTGCATCATCACTTTCAAAAGATGGACAAGAGTTGCAAGATAAGGGGATATCACATACAGTACTTTCTTCTGCACTGATCCTTATTTCATCTATATTGAATGGTAGCTCTGATAAAGGGAGCTCATCAAATGAATAACCTAGAGACCCAGCCCTCGCTTCTAGTAACCATTGAGCCTTTATCTTCTTCTCTGCCAGTCTTTCCTTCCTTTGCTTATCAACAAGAGTTTTGAAGCATTTATCCATATGATCCACAAGTTTGCTCAATTTCCTAGAAAGACAAACCTCTGACCCATAGTTGTTCTTGAGGTTCTTCCTTAATTCTTCTCTAAGCTCATTGAATACCTGAATTTCATTGTGTTGCCTTCCAAGAATTTGCTGATTTCTAGCATGACAAATCTGTGCAACTCGTGTACAAATTTCAGATACTTTCTCAGAGCGGCTCATCTCAACAAATTCTTGTCCCAAATCCTCACCTTCATCACTGCAGACCTGTGGATGATCAACTAAGACTTGCTCGCTACGACTTTTAGAACTAGGATTACTTTCTTCCTTGTCCCCCAGTAACCCTTGTTGACCAAGTGATACTCCAAAATTGTTTGCTAGCATTTGATCTGTTCATGCCAGACTGCTTTTCTGAGGAGTACAAGCAGAGAGCATCTTTAGGTAGGCGCGTATCTTTTGAAATCCTTTTGCTTATTTTTCAATTCTTTAAATAAACAAAGTCAGCTTCATGTTCCTCACATCCAAAACCTAGAAGTTTTTTCGCCAGCAGAAGTGATTCCTTATGATTTACCTTGAAGCTCGTCAAAGAAGCTGTTCTCCAACACTGAAAAAATAAGGAAAGCTAAGAAGGAGATCCATTATCTGATGTATGATATTTACAGTTATCTGATGTATGATGTATGATATTTACAGTTAATAAGAGAATATGAACTAAGGAAGAAAGTGCAATGTATTAATTGCTTATAGAAATTTGTTTTGCCAATAAAATAAGGGTTACTCATTATATCAAGATATACTTGAGTTATGAATTGAGAATTGACTGAGAATTTTTTATTTATCTTCTGTTATCTAGGAGTAGTTGTTAATTTAGCAACTCCCCTGAGAAGCTTGCATTATTATCATAACTTTTAATCTTGATTATTTCAGTAAGATTACAGAGCAAACATGGATAGCTAGTGGTCCGTTTGATTGACATGAAAGAATTATAAATGAAAACTTTTAAATAGTCAACCTAACAAAAAGTGATTATATTCAATATAATTTATAAAAATAATAATAATGATTTAATGTATTTTATATACAAATTAATATATAATTACCTCAAAGTAAGAGCACAAAAACATCATGATTACTTCAAAGTGGGTCTCCCATGTGCCAAAAATATATCATCATTATCCTTTGAGATAAGAAAAAGGAGGGAATTTATTTTGCACATGGGAGAGCACCGAAGGTAATTATGAATAGTTTAAATACAAAATATATTGAATATATACTAATTTTTCTATGAAATTATTATACATAAATTACTTTGGTAATACTTAATATTCTTTCGTGCTAACCTAATAGCCCCTAAAGGAAGCATTGTAAGCAAAACTTCAACTTATGTTGTAAACAAATTTGGCACGAGAAAGCATGTAGCACTTACTATAACAACAGTAGTAATTTTTTAAGTTATATAGTGACCAAAGACAAGTAAAGAATAAACATAAAAGAAGGGACAGTAGGAGAATGGTAGATTCAAAGACACATGAGACAGAAAAAAAGCATATTTGAAGACTCACCAGAGATATAAGAAGAGCCTGCAAATTTGCTTTTGGTTCTCTACTTACATGATGGTTATGCATTACGTATTCAAGAAGCATTTCAGCCTTTTCCTTGACATGTTCCTTTGTACAAAGAAAACAGAAGCAAAATTAAGATATTTAGGTCAGTAAGATAATTTGACGAACCAGTTTATTAAAAAAAAAGTATTAGTAGTCCAACATTGAGCTTAATCCACGATCAGGTATATAACAGATGGCGATCTTAAGCAAAAACTAAGAGAAATATAACCAGTCAAAAGCACAAAAAAATGTTGAAGAGCATAACCACCGCGATAAAAGAAAGCATAAGCTACAAGCAGAAAATTTTAGATAATTGTAGTTTTCTAGCAATTTTTTGGTTATAATTTTCCTTCCCATTTTGGACTCCCGAGGCTTCGTGTATTTGTCCTTTACCTTTTGGGTTTTCTTAATAAATTTAAATTTCATCAAAAAAAGAAAGCATAAACTACATTCGAGTGTTATGATGAAGAGCACATAACAGCCAGATATTTGACTAGTCTTTCTCCTTCTTGTTGACAAGAAAATCTCTGATATTGAGAAGAACAAATGCAAAATACACAAACTCTCTTCTTCTTCTACAAACAACCTTTCCACACTCAATTCTGAATTCTTACAATGTAGAAGCTTTGCTTCTTGTTTTTCTCTCTTATTTTTCCTTGTGTATAACACATAATGAGAGGGGTTATTTATACTAACTCAAGATCAATACAAACCACAAAAACACACCTAACACATACCTAACATTGACTTCTACATTCAACAAAAACCACACCTAACATATACCTAACATTGACTTCTACATTCAACAAAAACCACACCTAACATATACCTAACATTGACTTCTAATTTAGCATGTGTAAAACATTGGAAGCTTCTTTGAATTAAGCT
>JAVDBV010046013.1:0-10046 GCA_032619315.1 Piper longum
CCCCCCCCCCCCCCCCCCCCCGCGCGGCGAAGGCGACGGGGTCTACCAACAAAAGAAAATCTGTGGTAGTAGGAAGGAGGACAAAACGGGAAACAAGGTTTTAATTTAAGAAATGGAGAGCCACGTATTTTGTGTAATTTCAATTTTGGACTTCGTCAAATGACTACGTGTGGCCACTTCATTGGTTATATATCTGGGTCGTAGATTCACAGCTCAGTTTTTCGGGCGCTCAATTAAAGTGTTTATTAGCTCGATTAAGTTGGACTTTGATAATTAAAAAAAATGAACTCTAGCTTAGGCTCAAAGTCGATTTATGTAAATTATTTTATTGAGCGTTTTATCAAAAAAGTCAACAATTTTTCGATATTACTTGCCTGTAAGAAAATTAGGCCTAATTGCTAAAATATATATATATATATATATATATATATAATTTAAAATACCCTCAATATTAAATTTAATATATTTTTAAAAATAATAAGGTCGATATTATCAACCTGAGTGATATAAAGTAATTGGCATGTGGACTTGGCCACCCAAGTAGCTATATCTCGGGCTGTTTTGTTATTTCAAATTGTCCTATAAAAAACCTTAGGGTAGGTATGAGTAGACTTGGCTAAGTAAGGCTATTGACACTTAGATTCACACCGGCCAGATCTAACCACCACTAACCTAAGGGTTAGATTTGATCACCTTGACCTAGTTAACAATGATCCGCCTAACTGCGCTAATATAAAAATTATGTTTTTTATTTTTATGTTTTAGGTTAGATTATTTTAATTTTTTATTTTAATATAAAATTAACCAATAATAGATTTATTATTATTATTATTATGCTTTTTTATAATTAATTTTGATTCTCTCACCAGTCGACAATGTTAAAAATTGTTCCCCTTTTTTAGTAAATTTCTCCTTTATATTTAAATTTCAAGCTTTCTACAAGTGTTTTTTTTTCAAGGCAACATAAATAATATTACTAATGACTTTTTACAAGTAGTTTATCATACTATTAGATATTAGTTAAAGCTTATATTTATTTATATATATAAAATAGAAAATATTCATTTAACGCAAACAGTCCGAGATATTTTTAAAAATAATATTTTAAATAAAAGTTAATCTATTCCGCCTAACAGTGATCAAGTTTATTTTTGCCCATGTTAACAATCAGAGTACTTCATTTGATTTGGTTAGGAAAAACTACAAATTTTGTTTGGTGGAATAATTTTTTTAATTAATTTAAACTTTGCCTTTGTATAGAAATTAAAAATAAATAAAAAATAAATTTCGACCAATCAAAACTCTATTCCAACCAACACTTGATTAGGCCTAACATTGACTTGATTTGGTCGGGGAAAGCTACAAATTTTATATGGATGAATAATTTTTAAAAAAAATTAATTTAAATATTTTTTATTTTTTATTTTTAAAGAAATTAAATATAAAAATAAATTAAACTTGAACTAAACAAAACTCTGTTCAGCTGAGTGCACAAGGCACAAACAACTCAATGCATAATATATTTGTTTATGTATTTTAATTTTTTTACTATGAGTAGATTCCTATTGAACGGTTAGATTATCGTTAAAAATCTGCCAATTATCTTTTTTTATAGCTGTCAAATTAGTTAGGAAAATACTTTTGTAATTAATAGGTAATAAAAAGTCCTTAAAAAAAGAAGGATATATGGCCAATTTTAGCCTTCGATCAAGAAAATTTTTGTATTTCCATTTGTATCCTTGTTCGCGTTCCCCTCTCGAACTACTTCCCCCCGCCCAGCACTAGCATCTAATATATAATATATAATGTGGAACAAAAGACCCATAATTCTTTATTCTAAGATGGTGAGCATTTGATGGATCCAACAGCAATGTCAATCTCAATATTGTATGGTGCATCAATATGGTGCGTCCCAGTCATCTTCAGATTCGCGCCGTTGAAAGAATGAAGTTTGTTATTGGTAATTGGTAATAAGGGTGACTTGCAGCAAATTTACACGCTTCTCTTAATTAAAAAATTAGTTTAAAAAATAAGATTTTCTCATTTGTAAGTTATCGATCACCTTCAAATATGATGTAGAATAAACCAAATAATTCTCCCCTTCACACATCATATCACCCAATCATATCCCATTTACCACATGTAAGACTCAATAATTTTCCCTTTTTCACATATCATACCATCAAAAAATGACTTGCAACAAATTTATGGGTTTTCTTAATCAAATAGTTAGCTTAAAGAATAACATTTTTTCATTAATTTATATACAAGTTACTGGTTACTTCTAAATATGATGTAGGATAAACTAAATAATTTCCCCCTCACATATTATACTACCCGAATCATCCCCCCTCACCACATGCGAGACACAATAATTCTCTCTCTCACACATTATATCACCTGAATTATCTCTCCCTCACTACATGCAAGACCCAATAATTCTTCCCTTCTCTCATACATTGTACCACTCGAATCATCTCCTTATCACCATATGTGAGACTCAATAATTCTCCCTCTCACACATTATATCACCTAAAAGTGACTTACAATAAGTTCATGGACTTCTCTTAATCAAAAAGCTAGTTACTAGTCACTTCTAAATCTGATGTGAGATAAACTCAATAATTCTCCTTTCACACATTATATTACACGAATCATCTCCCCCTCATTATATGCGAGACCCAACAATTATCCCCTCATACATCATACCCACCCGAATCATCTCTTCCTTACCACATGCGAGACCCAATACCCCCCTTACTGTATGCGAGGCATATATATTATAGTAAAGTTTACCATCCAAATAATTTTCCCTTTACTGCATGTTAGAGTTCACATATTATAGTAAAATTTTTGTAAACTCCTAATAAGATAAACCGAGGCAAACTGAGGCAATACTAAAACCAATCCGACTCTAATACCTCTTATAGGCCCAATGGTCCTTAGCAAAAATTTCACGAACCTCTCTTAATAAAAAATTAATTTAAAAAATAATATTTTTTTAGTAAACTGTATACAAGTCAAAGTTTCCTATAAATATAATATAAGATAAATCCAATAGAAGACCTGTGCGCCTTCTTTACAAGCATTCTTCTCCGACTCCACTACCAATCCAACTTCCTCGATGAAATCCTTCTGGTCTAACTCAAGTTTCCTTCGCTTTTGCAGCTTTCTGTTTCCTTAACAAGTTCGCAAGTTAAGAAACAGAGTATGGAAAATCTTGCAGTATCACGTGTAGGTAGAAATTTGGGGGTGAAGTCTTTCACAATGAAAACGAAGAGAAAGAGCGATGAGGTCACCCGGCCAAAAGGGAGATGCAGCACAGTTTCTTCTTGAATCCAAAAGAACACAAGTACCGGTTTTGTTATGACTGCAAACGGAAACTCCTACCAAATTCATGGCCTGGTTACTTTCCTCCCAATTTCACTTCCTTATCGGAAACCCCGCTTTGGTCTCCTCTAAATCGGTGGCTGTTGTATCCAACCGACTGAATCTTGAAAGAACCAAAAGCTATCGGACTAGCACTTCAAACTTCGGAAACTCGAAAGTGCATGTGCACCCAGTAGCATTGCTCCGACACAGATGTCATAGCTCGAATAATAACATCAACCCTTTAATAATCTACCGCTGCTTCACCGTGGGTACAAATAATTAAAAAAACGCATATTTAGGTAACTATTTTTGGCAGCGCAACATGCGCTCCCTTCCCCCCTCGGAGTCCGCTACCCCCCTACTTCCAACCCGTCCGCTGCCGCCGCAGCGGCCCCCCTCAGCCGCCGCCATGGCCAGGCAGGTGGGTGGGACGGCGAGGGTGGTTGGGCAGGTGGACGGGCGGGCGGGCGGGAAGTCGGGCGGACGATCAGGCAGGTGGGTGGGAGGGTCTCGGGCTAGTCTTGTAGTGGGGGGCTGTAGACCGTTGGATCAGATCCAATGGTCCAAAAAAGGTAGCGCATAGCGCTGCCCCTACTTCGGCTATATACATTTACATTATGCCTCTTTGTATGATGAGAAGTGGCTTTCATTTTAGCTTTTAAGGAAATCTGATACATAAACAAAGAAAGGGTGTGAAAATGGCATTATACTTCGAGGTTACTATGATGAATGGAAGAAAAAGGTGTTTGGAATCTTCCCTTATTGTTCTGTGTCTGTCGTTTAGATGCCATAATCATGGCATGGGAACTACTTCAGCTCATTTGGCCTCACAAAAGAAGGAAAATAATCCTTGATTATCTAGCACTTACCGTTTCAGGCCTGATTCATGACAATATATATATATATATATATATATATGCCCCCACAGTGGAGTCAGGACGATTGCAGAGGTTTATTAGTATGATTACATAGGGCCAATGAAGAGACGATTCAATACCTAGTTTCTATAGCTAGTCCTGCTGAAAATTTGTTTGTTTATTTTTCGTGTGATATGTTCTTGGCCGGTGCAATCCTGAACCTTCGTTTAAAAGCGAAGCAACGCCAAAATAACAAGTAATGTTCTGCTGCTACGAGTATTGATGAATAAAGTTTACACATCAAATCAACCATATATAGTTTTTTTTAATTGTCCAAGCAATTCGATTACAGTTACGATGCTGACAATTCTATCATATTACACCAATTGTAAATAGAGCACTGTTCTAATTCAATTGCAAGCAGTGGGTAACTTGTGACTTCGAGTTTTACATTTTTAAATTTTTTATTCACCTGAAATTCCAAATAACGTGGTTAAATTAACAACCTACAGCAGAACTAATCAACAACCTACAGCAGAACTAAATAACATGTACAAATTACAATAGCCTATCTATATAACCATTTTTTCTCAAGAAGGAAACGGCCTTCTAAAGTTCATGGCCATAGCAGTGTCCATCGATGGGTGACGATGAATCAGACAACAGCATCTGAAAGTTAAACCTTGTCCTTCTCTATAATTCCAGAAGATCTCGAAGGTGCTCTTTGTTGAAGCAATTTAAGCTTATCCTCAAAAAGCTGGCTTCGCATGCTCTTTAGCTGCGCCCACTCTTTCTCCATTGCCAATTCCAAACGCTCAAAGTGTATGATCTTGTCCCTTATTTCTTTCATCTGGACATGTCAATCCAAACCGAACAAGTTTGTGAAATGAATACATTGACCACACGATTCAGCATGTATATAATTATCCACATACCTGAAGTATGATGGCCGATACTGAATGCTCTATATCCTTCTTTTCTTGCTCAAGCAGACTCCTTGCTTTTGCCTCTGCCTCGTCAAGTGCTTCTGCATTACCATCAGAAACAACTTCTTCCACGTCAGAAAGGAAAGAAGCAAACAAGACAAACACATTTAGACTCTGTCCTACACTGTGACGAGCCATTTGTTGAAAAAGGAAGGATCATATGTCCTAAATTGAGACAACCCATTTAGATATGGGCAATAACCAAACCTATTATGCATTTGTAAACATTCATAAAACATCACATAGAGGTTGGACAAAGGAGAAGTACAAAAGAGAGAAGACGAAACAAAGTATTAGCATCAGAAAAATGATAAGCAAGATAAATGAAGCAGGTATTTTTTTCCAGAGCTGATAAACATTCCGGAGTCAGAGGGCTTAACAGACATTATAAAAGCTACACCATAAATTTAAAAAAAAAAATAAAAGAAAAGAACAAAAGAGAATTTGGTGTGAAGAAGGCTGATAAATTCATGCAGTCAAGTAAGAAGATTTTGCTGAAAAACAATGATTAGGCTCATCATCATCCTCAGCTTATCAGGAAGTAGGCTTGTGACAAAGCATGGTAGAGAGAATGATCCATCTTATTGAGCAATGAAATGCTATCGACCTACCTGCTTCCTGTTTTACATCACTTGATATTGAATGACTCTGCCTCTCCAGATTGATAGAACTAGCATTTGACACAGCTGCAATAGCAGCATCAGCAGCAGCTTTGGCAACTTCAGAGCCCACCAATGCTGACAAAAAAGCAGCCTGACAAAAAAATCACCAGTGACAGATTAACACCTAAAGATAAGATGCGCAGAGGTTAACAAACATTTCCGAGTTGATAATTGCCTACTATCTAAAGCAAGATAAGCAAACCACATGCAGGCTTTAACTGTCAAAAGTTGCATTTATTACTTCATCATTATAATTGCAACAATGCTTCTGCTAAACCTGAGCCATGATAGGATTGCTCGCATCAGATAGAGGAGAAAGGCATATTCTCTTAGCTGGAAGTGATAAATCTGAGTCTGTTCCATCAGTTGTATCAATGGGGTCAGATTCTAGACCAGAGTACTTGTCAATGTCATCTATATCATTAGGCTCCAAAAACTGCTCTGCAAAAGGAAGCTTAATGAACCAATGGACACATTCTTTCTCGCTTCTTCCTGTAACATGCTGTGCCACTTTCTTCCAGTCATCACCATAATGCAATACAGCTTCAAGAAGAAGTAGAGTTTCCCTGTCACTCCAGTCTTTTCGAGTTATTACGTCACCTATATCAACCCGTTTAAAGTCTGCAGAATTCAGACCAGCACGATAATTGCCACGCACAAAACACCTTGCACAAAGAACCAAATCTACCTGAATTTTGCAATAACATATAGAGAATATCAACATTAATGTTTTGCTTCACATTCTGCCAATATTTAAAAATGTTAAGCAAAAAACTACTCAACTATCATATGGTCAATAAGTTTTATCCAGTAAGTAACAAATAAGCTACTATCACCATTATGTCATTCCAGATAACAAATGAGGACGATACAAAAATACAACAAGACAAGCTATCCCAACCTTCTACTGAACAAAAAAAAAAATGCAAACAGAGCGAATAGAATAACAATGGCACTGGGCACATTCAGCAGCCATTTTACCCTCAGTTTTGCATCATTCTAGAGTAATAGCTTTTCTTCATTCTAGCATATCTGATGTCACTTGTTTTGTATTGCAATTTATCTTTCAAAAAATTATAAAACAAAGAAACAAGAATGTAGTACAGTATTCATTTGGCTTTGGTCGTTTATCAGCCTAAACACAATAAACCATGCAAGAGTCTGTCACTCCAGAGTCCACAACTGCGCACAAAACATGATAAATGAATGAAAGCTAAATTTCAAATCAATATATGTAGCGACAAAATTACAAAGCCAAAAACCTGTATAAGATTAAGCGCACTTTCAGAGAAAAAAAACTAAGCATATTCCACTTAATCAAAGCATACGATACAACGGAAAAAAAAGGACTCAGCATAGATCAAAGACATAAAGAAACTATAGCTTTATAATGCTAAAATACCATCAATTTGTTCATCATCAAGTTGTGACTAATTTATTTCCGTGCTAATCATATACATAGGTTGAATCAACCGGTTGCTAGGTCTACATTCTCAAATATATCTTTTTGCCACCAATTTTCAGAGCAGAACAAACCCATTAAGCTACAAAAACGTAAAAGAAAGGAGTCAAATCTAAACTTGACCTTCTCACAGGAGAAGCAAGCAATGGATATCGCAGACTTGCAACCGTCGCACACTTTCTTCCCAACCTCCTTCACCGACGCGGGCGAATCTACATGGCTCGTCACAAGCCCAGGAGATGCGCCGATGACGCTAGCAGGCCTCCCTTCATTCTCATCTGACTTGGCACTCGGCGGCGAGGATGCAACGTAATTAATCAAACCCCAATTCTCCAAGAAATCAAAGACCCTCCGAATCGATCCAACGTCCCCCACAATTTCTCGCCGAGCCTCCGTAAACGCAACCTTCTTCGTCGGATTTGCTCGATATTTCTTGATGATCGAATCCCGGTAATACCTGTAAACCCTAGGATTCCTCGAAGGCGACTTCGAGTCGAAGAACTCGGGGAGAATCCGTCGTTCGGTTTCGTGAACCTGGTTCCATGAGAACCAACCTAAAATTGATGGAATAAAACACGAAAAGAGCATAAGGATCAGGAACATGCAACAGAAAACCAAATGCCGAAGAAAGGCGAAGGAGGAAAGAAAAGCAGTGAGGAGCGAAAGGGTTTAGAAGGGTCTTACTGGCGTAGCTTGGGATGACAACGGGGACAGCGGCGGAGGAAAGAGGAGTCGAGGAGGTGGATTCCGGCGGCCGAGGGGTGGACGGTGGATTTGAGTCGGTGCCGCAAAATTCGGTGGGCTTAAAGGGGAGAGAATGATCGGGGGGCAACTCGATTTTTGGTGCGCTGTTTTCGGAAATGGGGCTCGCGAGGGAGGGGATCGCGGGCGGCGCCGGTGCCGGCGCCGAAGTAGATGCCATCGTCGGCGACGGAGGCGAAAGAAGCCAACGGTCTCGTCCGAGTTGGAGGCAGACCCGAACTTAGTCAAAAACCGAGTAGGAGGGTTCGCCTGGTCCAGTTCAATAAGATTTGTATTCAGTTCGAGTTAAACACGGGATAGTTTAAATTTAATATAATTATATTTATATTTTTATTCTTATATAGTTTAAAATTAAATTAATTTTAAATAATTTAATAATTTATATAATAAATAATTTGTCTATGCATAAAACTATTATATTAATATATCAAATTATTTTTACAATATGATTTTATTTAGTATTTCTTATATTATAATATGAAAATAATTACAATATACAAATTATGTACCGCTTAAATTATCCCGCTCACTTTGGGTTAATTTAAAAAAAATCTATTAATAATATCTGAAATCCCGATCTTGTGTTTTATTTTATTTATTTTTTTCAGTTCTAGTTATTACTTGTGTGAGAATTAACACTCGGTCAAGCGCATAAATTACAAACCAAAAATAATACATAAAATAAAATAAAAGACTGGGATGTCACATATTACTAATGACAACTTTCTTTAAATCATTCCAAGGCGAGGTGGAGAAATTTAAGTGGTGCACTATTTTCTTTTTCTTTTTTAATTTAAATGTATTTAACAGTTCTTTTCCAAAAAAATGTATTTAACGCTTAATGATTATAAGGGTGCCAATAACTTGAACAAACATGAATTCTTCAATATTCATTTGAATTCAATTCAAATTGAAGTTCGATTAAAATTTAAAATCAAACAAACATAAGCATATTTTCGTTTGGCTCAATTCAACTCGAAACTCCATGTTAACCTTAAGTACAATGGTTTACATAATAATAACCTTATGTGATAATATAATAGTTTTTCCGTAAGAACAATCTATCTAGTATTTAAATTATTAAATTATTCAAAAATAATTTAATTTTAAATATATCAAAAAATATCAATATGAAATTTAAGCTATCTCGAGTTTAACTTGAATTCAACTCACTTAATTTCAAAGTAGAGTCATCATACTCGGTTCGCAACCAAGTTCATGTCTACCCCTAACTCAAACAAGACCATTCGCTTATTTCTTCTCTATCATTGATAATGTTGAACATTATTTTGATCTGATAACAATTTCAAAACTCTCCAAATGCAAATTTTGAAGATCAAACAACTAAATGAAGACTTTAAGAATGAAGAAATAAATAAAATATTGAAGTAGTGAAAACTTCGGTCAATTTTTTAGCAACCAAAGACATGAGGTACAAGATAAGGAAAAATTGAGTTTTACCTTTGACTGACCTTTGGTTAGTAGTTTGACAACTGAAGACTTAGAGCTTGGTAAATAGTCATGAAGTACAAAATTTCAGTAGACCTTCGGTTGAGAATTTGACAATTGAAGTACTTGGAGGAACCCTAAGGATAACATGGCGAAAAGTGAAAGACAATTTAAGCTAAGCCTTGGTTAAGGGTTTTCAAGGATTTTTGTAACACCCCAAGTCCGGTTCACCGTCGTGAACCAAACCGGCATGTTACAAGCCCTGGTTAGGTCGGCTAACCAGAACCCGACGTGTGCGGATCTAATCTCGGCGTCTTAAGATGAAGATACAGCTCGCCATATATATGTGAAATGCATAAAACCCTAACAGGATACTACATGGATGACATGACACTCAATTCATACGAATCAACAGTTTAAATAAAATAGATAAAAATTCCAAATTAATACGGACAAAGTCTCCCCTAAAAATGTAATTAGGGGCTACCCTGTCAAC
>JAVDBV010046018.1:0-11323 GCA_032619315.1 Piper longum
GTTACTAATACTTTTATTAATAAAATAAAGAGTTTTAATGTAAAATACTTACACATGAGGGAACCCGATGAAAAGCCTTTCGATTTTATATATTCTTACATAGAGTATAATGTAATATATATATATATATATATATATATATATATATATACATCCAATTTTTTGCTGCAAAAAATCGACTATGTACCGAATATTATTTTGGGCCAACGGCCCAGATCTACTATTATAAAAAGTTCAAATAGAGGTGAGTCGCATATAATAACGGTGAGCTTTTTTTGTTTACATCCCCAATAGGCAGTAGCAAAGCTACTTTAACTAAACTCGCAATTGAATATTGCGAAAGAGAGACGTTTTAGAGTTTGTCTTTCATTGCAAAACAAAACAATGCTACTGTTTGAAACCGCTGGACGAGCTTGAGAGGTACAATCCAGATGCTAAATGAAAATTATTCGATTCTAAACTTCAATTTTCAACATCATAATCAACTGCACCATTTCTGGCTATGCGAGTCCGTAACACGGACTTTAAACAACCCATTCCCTTCGTCTTGCAACGAAACCAATGACAAACAGACATTAAAGACAACCAAAATTGTTTATTCTATATTTCCATATTGGAGCCTAAATTTGTTAAATCGCTGTCTTTCACGTTTGCAGCCAAAAATAATCGAAAAGAAAATAATTAAAAATAGGACTTGCCAATAACCAAATACGATGCAACTTCTGTACAGCTACCAGAAAGTTTATATTACAACTAAGCCTGTCATTCTCTACAAACATAATAATACAAAAAGCAAACTTTTCTGGGTCTAATACTGGCCATTAAGTTAGCAAAACTGTTGGTCCATGTTTCACCGGAGTACCTACACCGAAAAAAAAACAATAAAATTAGAAGGTCCATACCAATAAAGCATCCAAACGACACCATAACAAGGTACATGGATTCTGATGATAAGCCAAAATCTGAAAACCATACACAATGGCATACGATTTTACCTCTTTACAAAACTGTAAATACGGGAAGCGGTAAAATTGTCTTCATAGCTGCTCGTTTAAAACTTTCGGGTTTAGCAATAATGTGATGTCACCATAGGCCTCTTCTTGCTCTACGTCGATGAGTTGATTACTTTTTAAAACCTATAACAAGGCCAGAGCTAGTCAACAAGCTGTACTTGTACAAATAGTATCGTGGGCAAACACTGTGTAATGAAAGTCGATCACCACATTACCAGAGTCTCAAAGAGTATCCTTGCGCATTGATTTCTTGTTCTCCCATTCATAATCTTGTTCAAGCTCAATTTTCCTGACTGAAAATCCGCAGATCTCGTTGCTGGAGATTTCTTAATCAAGAACCGAGCCACAGCCCTGCAGCCAATTCTTAATACTATTACATAAATGACATTTAGGAGAAATAATTTAAAGGGGAAAAATATCATGGAGTTAAAGTTTCACCTCGTTCTGGCTGACATGCTGTAATCACTGAATACCTCACCTCCTGTTATGAAATTTCAATTTAAAAGTTTGTCATGAATATAATCTTACAGAATATTATTTTCTATCAAATCAATAAAATGATTTGCAAAAACCCATATCATTAAAAGAAGACATGATACTATACATAAAAGATGCTACCTTCCAGTTCCGCCAAATTCAGTTCCTGCAAGAATTTAATTTAGAATCAGCCCAACATGCAGAGAAATGTCATCATTAAGAACATATGAAATGTTGACTCACATCAGATTCAGCAGGTTTCGAAGTATTAGCAACAAAATTACTGTCACCCCGAAGAGATATATTCCCCTCTGAATGATCCATAAACATTCCATTTATGTTACCAGTAGATTCGGCAAACATTAAATCTGGGGTGGGGGGGATGCCCTCTTGCAGTTGGGTGGGAGACATCGTTGTCTCAATAGGAAGGGGAGTAATATCATTTGTCCCTAGTGGAGACATTCTAGGGTGAGGCTGGAAAGATTCAACATCCATAAAAGCAGAAGATACATCAACATGGGATCTGAAATGCTCAATTTCTTCCATCCCATGAAGATCATTAGAATTTTCATTATCCTTGTACGTTTCATTAATCCCATGCTCTATGGAAAATTCGGTTGTAGGAACTGCAGCAGAACCCACGGAAAAAGATTTGTTGAAAGCTTCTCGAAGGCATGTGCACATTTCTGCAAAGAAACAAACGGAATCATGTAGGAACCTCTGAAAGAATGCTATACCTCAAGAGCTTAAAGGATGATACACACCCATTGTATTGAGAAAAAAAAAAGGTGCACTTACCCATCGCTGAAGGTTTAGAGAAAAGTTCATCCATCGATGTCATACAATGAAACTTCCAGGCATCTAAAGTTGTGCACGGAAATCTTCTGCGCTTGCGTACTAACTTACTTGTAAATTGAAGTTGCTTTTTTATAGAACTGACAACTCACAATAACATGATTAACAAAGATCCAAGTACAAGGTTTAAACTGAATCCATCTTCATCAGAAATATAATGTAAACTTACTCATTTGTCAACACAATGGAGTCATCAAATAAAAGTTTCCTCTTTCTTCTAGTTGCTTTCTTATTATCAACTTTTGGTGTCGGCAGTAACTTCAACTCAGATGCAAAATATTCTCCTGCTTGAGGAGTCGCCTGCAACTTCAATTCAGTTGTGGCATGTCCTAAGAACAGATCATATATTTTAAAACATATACAAGTATAAGCAACATGTATGTATCAAGGGAGAGAGAGGGATCAACCTGAAGGAGCACTCAGATCAAATGCAGGCAGATCAGCTGATCCCATAGATGGAATTGAGCGCTCCAAAAATGGCTCTCCTTCAAAAGCCAAATTCGTTTGAGGACTTGGAAATGATTTTCCACTCTCTTCCCTTGCCTCGCTACCACGTTTGTCCACCATCAAAGAGTCTAAGACCTCATGCCCTGTTTCAAAAGGTTGCACATGATCACGAAGAACTTCCATCTCTGGGATGTCATTGGAGAACAATCTATCGTCGTTGACATTGTTTTCTGGTTCTCGCTCATGTGTGACTGGATCATGTCCCATGAGACCAATATCAAAGTTCCCCGGGAAAGGAGGAAGAGTACTGGAAAAAACAATGATCATTAGTAAATAGTGACAACATAAATAATAATTTTAGCACGAGAAACATACTCTATATCCATCGACCGATATCCAGCATTGTCAAAGTGCCCCGTTTGAAGAGAAATATCGTCCTCATCCTGTAAAAAGTAATCGAGTCTCAGAAAAGAGAAAAAAATAACAAATATAAAAACAAAGATATAGCACAAAAAGCACAACCTCAAGTAGTATAGCTATATAAGGATTTCTTTCCTCAGATACTGGATCTGCACAACATCTTCATAATTCAGATAATATAAAAGAGAAGCAAAAATTTTAAAAAAAAAAAATCAAATAATCTAATGTTACCGTCCATAGTTATATCCTTTGATGGTCTAGTATTCTTATCTGGAGTCCTGAAAGGCAAAAAGTACCATCAACATGCATATATGTGCGGGTCAGGAGGCAATCGGATTTCAAGATTCTTACTGTTCAAAATCTGACAAACCATCCATATTTACAGCGTCAAGTTCAAAAGTCTCAGGACGAGTTATCAGATTAAATGGTGCATGAGTAGCACCTTCTGGTAAATTAATTTGTATAGATGCAAATGCAGTTCGTAGTTGGGTCAAAACTTCATTACAGTCGTGGTAAAGATAGTCCACTTTTCTTGAATAAATACGAACAACGCCCACCAGTAAATGTCCAGATAACCTCAAAGCAATTGGCACTTCAGGAAGCATTATTCTTTCTGTAAACAAAGCATAAATACCAGAATTGAAAACTGAGCCCGTATTCAAGTAAAATAAAACAATAATGTTAGTGTGAGAACTATTAATAAGATTGTAAATAGGGGTTTGCTAGAAGACAAAAACAATATATATGTCCAACGTATGTTTTTTCTTGTGTAACTTCATAAAATTGATCAGTGGTGGTAGCTCCTGTTAAATGATGAGTACTTCCAATATAACCTCAGTACAAGGCTAGTTGGATAATGTAGAATGACGTATGATTGTAGCACAAATATAGCAAGTTTAACATATGCTTTTCAGAACTAAGAGATAAACACCCAACCTTTGTTGTTCCTTCCAATTTAGCACAAACTAGTTATAAATAAAAAATTATAAGAAAATATCGTTTACAAAACTCCTATTAATGCACTCAAGTGCATTCTCAACTTTAGAAATTGACGTCTGGTATGACAAAGAAATACTTCATATCAGGAAAATAAAATATATATACCACAAAATTTATGTTAGTAAACATGATAAGTAACCATTTTTATCCATGAAATAACTTTTGACTCACCAACAGATGACGGGATATCAATGACAACAACATGGGATTTTCTCAGTTTGTGCTGCAGAAAAGCAGCAAGCCACACAGTTCCCAGAGGGCCTTTCTTGCCAAGGTAAGTATTCGAATAAAACATTTTCTTTTGTGGCCTCAAGGCAGATACAAATGGATATCCTGCTTGAAGACAGAAAAGCAACAAAGATGAGAATAAGCTGTTAAAAAGAAAACTCCAACCCCAATTGCCATGGCGGCATTTGTAATGCACTAATACGAAAACTTGCCCCCAACAGCCAACAGAAGCATTACAATGAGAATATCTTTTCATTCCCAAGTCAGAAACTTCGAACCAAAGTTTTCAATACCGAAGACGCCCTACTTTTGAGAGGTACACGGTATGTTTGGCTCAAGGGATGTTCAGTTATGCCGGACTTTCTACTTGATAATACCATTCCCACCTCCCCGAAAAAAGCATTGCTTTGCAAGAATCTTTTCTAATTTCTTGGCACTGGTTTCATAGCAATATACAAAACAAAGACATGCCATATACAACAATAATTCCCAAGTCATGATAAGAAATTGCCTAATAACGCGATCAAAGTGCAAATTCAGATTAAAATATCACGGACGAAGACAACGAGATAGAAAATATAAACGCAATTTTACAACCGACGAATAGGCACGCAGTTAACAGAACCAGAAGAAAACATCAGATTACATCCATATGAAGCATACAGCATTCAAAATTGAGCACACAAACCAAATCCAAACAAACATGACAGATTCATATACAGACAAGAAGAGAGGAAAAAAGCGCCAAGCTTTTAATACCACCGCCGACTAGTACGAGACGCTAAAAAGACCAAACTTTTCATGAGATTTTTCTCTAACACCAAAACACCCGAAATAAAGTTAGAATTCCAAACAACGAAAAAAAAAAGAAGACATGCTCACCGGAATAATCCAGCGAGAAAACGAAAAAGAATAGATTTTTACAAAACCAGAAGCACATAAAGATTGGCCATGATGCTCACCGGAACTCGAACAGTCGCCGGAACAAGAAGAAGACGGGGCCGCCGAGGGAGAAGAAGAAGAAGAAGAAGGAGAAGGAGAAGGAGAAGGAGGAGGAGAAGATGGGAGGAGAGTGGAGAGTCGAGAGTTTGGAGATGGCGGCAAAATTGGCAAGAAAATTGCGGGAGACGCTTCGCACTTGTTTGTTTTTTTTTTTTTTTTTGGCGTGTGTGAAATTACGAGAAGGCCCTCGGGTCGCGACCCTTGGGCTACCGGTTTGTCCCCGACATTGTGACCCAAACCCAATATTTCGGTTCCAAACTTCCGTCAGAGCCCTTTCTGTGCCATGTACTTGAATTTCACACCAACACTCCCCTGTCCTCAACCGTCGGAGTCACCTAGAACATGTTTGAAATTAGAGAACAATTAGTAGAATGATCTATGGTTTATGATCCGCAGGCAGGCTGGTTTAGATGCCTCTTACTAGGTCGGTAATTGGATAAACAGGCACCCTATCTAACCGAATAGTGGGCTAGAGATTTGCTCTATCAATTATTACAGCAAGCCCGTCGCAGCACTTCACTTATCGGTGTAAATTACATACACTAGCGGTGTTTATAAAAATATCCATAGCAAGTAAGCTAATATCATCTAATGCACGTAATTCACACCAATCAGGCGCATCTGGTACAGCGAATCCCTGTCCAATCGTGATATACGGTGTACGTGTCATTTACGACGGCCATGTAGGAAAAGCCATGGTTGGCCCGTTAATTAATAAGAACAAAATGGGCCCAATCCCAGACGACAGCAAGACACGAAGGCCCAACATGCATACACGAAGCCCATGAACCAGCACGAATCCACGTCGCTGACAACAACATCGCCGGCTGGTGCGCCACGGCAAATGGCGTGAAATGACGAATATGACCTCTGGCGGACCCGAGCCAGCCCTTTGAACCAAAACTGGGGTGTTCAAGATTTTGTACTCTAGTGGGGTGAAACGGGGCCTGTGGTTGGAAGTAAACGATGGAAGTGTTGCTACGAAAGGCAACGAACGTCCATGTCGGCCATTGGTTTCTCTAATCTGCTATGTCATGCTGATGTTAACGTAATGGTTGTACGTCTTCCGTCCCCATTCCACTCTGGTTTCGTTCTTGAATCTCTCTGGGTTAGCTAGAGTTAGAGTACAGCTTGATAGCGGGACTGGAATGGTACATGATCTGTTTTGAAGGGGATTTGTTGATGGCCGTGACGGAATTCAAGGTTCAATCCATTTTGCTGCTGTCCCTTGTGAGCTCTTTGGGGAAGTTACTATTAATTAAGATATATCACTTATCACAAACTTCGTCTCTATTAATGGTTCACCTTCATGTATTCAACTTCAAATCCCATCTATTCTGAGAGCATAAAACTCCATTGAAACAATAATATCATTCGGTCGACGAAGATGTTACAAAATTATTTTGAAAATACAAGTAAAATTAAATTGAAAACTTCAGTTGGAAACAGCTAGCGATGCAAAAATATAAAAAAAAACCCGGCAATTCAATGAGCAACCATAGATAGAAAATTCATGTTACTTGGAGATCCTGGTAGAAGAAAAATTAGAAGCATTAATCACCTGACTACTATGCATATACGTTGCAACTTGATCAATTACAAATTTGCTGGAAATTAAGTTCGACGTGGAAAGCAAATTCCTACATCTCCTAACAGCCAACCGATAATAGATCCTGAAACCCATAAAGGCAACAATGGTCACATATTCCACTTGCTCCCTGGTTAGAACTGCAGCACCTCAATTGGACCATTTTAATACACCATCATATTCCGGCAACGGTAACCCCAAGAACTTCGAGAGATCTTCCAGTTCTGCCTCATAGTTTTCTGCCCGAGTTGGGTAATTGACAATGGGGGCTTTCAACGTGATTCTATGAAAGAGGATGTCCATGTTGGCCATAATTGATTTAGTGCTGCTTCTGATCAGGAGGAGGTATGTATCAGAGGTAGTGTTAAATGCTACCGCTTAGTCGAGAATTATAATGTTGTAATTGACGATAACCAAGATGGCAAACAAAAGCAGCTCAACAACAAAAGAACACAATAAGAACCTTAGCTTCAAAAGACGACTCAAGGAGAGGCACCAATAATGCTTAACAACCAATTTCCTTCCTCTTCATTTTATCTTTCTACACGCCCTCCCTGGCTTTTATAGCTGGTCAAAAGGACCTTAATGATTTTAATTTCCACTGCGTCCGTTCGTCTTCCATTAGTGACGACACTGTAGTCTGATCCCTTCCATCATCATATATTCAATCCATTGGTACATTTCCCCCGAGAAGTGACCTTTCATTTTCCTCCCCCCTGTGTTTTTGCACAATGAGTAAGACTTATATAGTTTTAAGGTTAATATTATTTAGTTATTTTTAAATATTGTACAGGTTAACTGGTTCATTATACTCAATTTATGGACTGTACCTGCTATACATGATTTAACTGGTTCAAATTGACTTAAACCAGATCCTAAAATTGTATATTTTATTAGATAATAAAGTTTTATTTTATACATTTTATTAGATATAATACATCTGAAAATATTTAATGTAGGTGATCTGATCCTTACCGGATTTGAGTTGATAATATTTTATATAACTGTATTTTAAAATAGTTTAATTTTTCCTATATTTCAAATTAAAATTTATATTATTTATATATTTTTTATGAGAACATGTTAGATACGGATACGGTTTGGATATGGACAAGATAAATAAAATGATTATAATATTCGGATTTGAACTGATAATAATTTAAATATCTCGTATTCAAATTAGTATAAGAGCCATGGTGGCTTTTTTTATTTGACACATAATAATTAATAGAGTACAGCAGTATTATCTCCAACAATAGTTAATTATTCATATAATTAACACAGGCCTCAACCTGGCTTATTTTTGTTTGACATACAACTTATGGTGGTAAACAATAAACATGATCAAGCTATGGAACTTATATGTTAGTTTACATGATAACACATTTTATCTTCATGGTAATAGTCAGCTTCCAGTAGATCCTATAGGAAAGGTAAGCAACAACACTCACATACTCCACTTGCTCCCTTGTTAGAACCGCAGCATCCAATTTGGACCTCCTTAACACACTATCATCTGCAATGGCAAGGCCAAGAACTTCACGGACAAGCCCCACAAACCCAACTTCGTTTTGCTTGAGATCAGGATGAAATAGGGCAGCATATTGGCTGATCTCAAAATTTTGCCCACAAGATAATTCATACTGCTCATTTTCTTGCATTTTGTACCCCGCAAACGTGAGCTCAGGGTTGTGGAGAAAAGATTTGAACAGAGATTCTGGGTTCCCAGAAAGGTAATGGAGCTGGAAGATGATCACTCTTGTGTCTACACTAAGAACAATAAGCGCTGGCTTGGTCTCTGAATTGGCATTTTCTCTGTAGTACTGCACATGCATTGCAATTACTGTTTCTCTTATCTCAGCAAGAGCTTGGAGCTCTTGGAGATAGGGATCAACCGAGGTTGGGGAGCTAACAATGGTGGTTTTCAACGTGATGCTACGAAACGGAACATCCATGTTTGCCATTGATATAATTATGTAAAGGGAAGAAGAGAGTACGAAGGGCGTTTAGATAATGGAGAGTCCTTGTTCACCAGGCTTTTATAATGGTTTAGAAGGAATTTGAATCTGAGTAGAAGTAATGAGTGCAGCAAGGAAAGAACAATTCTTTTGAGATGCCATTGTTCTAAGAGGGAAATTGAGAGTAAAGAAACAAATATATCCATCCGTGTGCTCATTGGTTGCATAATAAAGCCATGGTAGATAGTTCAAAATTGGATAATAGAAACTGCTGATGGCAATCATGTCACTAAACCTTGCACCATCAAATGTATTGAAGAAGGTGTATATAGCAATAGAAGCTGATCTTTAAGCTTTTGATGATCATTAGAGACTACAAGACATTTAAAAAAAAGGACTCATTAGTAGATCGGTGTTTTCTTTATAGATGATAAAACCAAATTGTGATATCAAAAACATGATTCTGGTAGGATTTTCCCCACCAAGATCGACGATGATGCCCTTTCCTTTGTTTTGGCGACCCCCCTGCTTCGCCGGCGCCATGGAAGACAACAGCAACAATGGTGGATGGATGCTCGAATATCAATCAGAACGAGGGGAGCAGAAAGATGTCCTGCGACCTTTGTCCTTCCTGATAATTCGGAGAAGAGATGGAACAACAAAACTAAAAAAAAAAAAACCAATTTTCATTCATCAATCAACTGATTCATTACACTTGAAATCCATTGTTTTATACTTTGTTCTCAAGCCCATGATCATGTTGTCTCCCGCCGGCCCACCCATTCAAACACCCGAAATGACCTTACTACCCTTCTACCCTCACTATATCCCTACCAATACCCTTTCTCTCCAAAGAAACCTTGTCCTCAAGGTTAGTACATATGACCATTACAAAGAAGAATCTGTCAATTAATGAGCAGATGGTAGGGATGGTTGCACACGCACATCAGCAGCCACAAACGCTTTTAGTTGGGAAACATGAAAGATGTTGTGGATCAATGAATCAGCAGGAAGTTGCAATTTGTATGCCACCTTACCAATGCGTTGGAGGATGGGAAAAGGGCCATAAAATCTCGCAGCTAATTTGTTGGACCTCCCTGTTCTTAGTGATTGCTGTCGGTAAGGTTGGAGCTTCAGATATACCTACTGCTCAATCTGAAACTCCACATCTCGTCTTCTTAGATTGTGGTGGTGCTTCATCTTTATCTGAGCAGCTGTTAAATTGTCCTTTAACTCTCGAAGTAGCTGGTCTCTGGTACGTAAAAGGCCATCAATTTCACTGGATTGAGTTGTTCCAGGAATATATGAGAGCAGCGTGGGAGGAGGCATATTATATACTGCTTTGAAAGGACTTATGTGAATGGCGGATTGGAAGCTCGTGTCGTAGCAAAATTCTGTCCATAGTAGCCACTTGGTCCATGAATGAGGTCGATCAGCTGAAAAACACCTCAAGTACTGTTCCAGCACTCTATTGATTGCTTCCGTTTGACCATCGGTTTGAGGATGGTAGGCTGAGCTGTAGTTGAAGGCAACACCCTGTAAATTGAACAATTCCTTCCAAAAAGAGCTGGTGAAGGTTGGATCCCTGTCACATATGATCGAAGCAGGCATTCCATATAGTTTGAAAATTTCATCGAAGAACAACTTGGCAATAGACTGGGCTGAAAATGGATGAGCAATGGGAAAGAAATGGCTGTATTTGGAAAGCCGATCAACCACCATGTTTGCATTGCTCTTGGGTAGTCCACTAATGAAGTCCATGCTTATGGAATTCCATATTTGCTGGGGAATAGGCAAGGGTTGTAGTAGACCAGCTGGAACTACAGACGAACTTTTGAACCTTTGACAGATTTCACACCCTCGTACATGATTCACAACATCTCGATGCATTCTCGACCAATAAAAAACTGCTTGTAGCCTCTTCAATGTTTTCTGAACTCCTTCATGAGTCCCATTATGAAACTCATCTAAAATGACAGGAATGACATCCATTTGGGAGCTGAGATAAATTCTGTCCTTGTAAAATAGAATGTCATCCTTCAAGGACCAGTTCGGAGACAAGGTGTTGTCAGCACATTGTTGTCGGAGCTTTGACAATTGCTCATTAGAAGAATAAGCTTGTTTAATTACTCCTAGCCATTTTGGTACCACCACGGAAACTGCTGCTAGAGATAATGAATTCTTGTCATCCTTCATCTCGTCAGGAACAGCAGGGAACTCTATTTCATTCTGCCTAGACAACGCATCAGCCACCCTATTTTCTCTCCCAGGTTTGTATTCAATAACAAAGTCATACCCCAATAACTTCACTAACCATTTTTGCTGTGCCGTGGTAT
>JAVDBV010046021.1:0-13689 GCA_032619315.1 Piper longum
TGGGTACACATGACCCCTCGTAGCTCATACACGGGACTGGCGTCGGCTCAGTACACGTGTTCTGAAACATACTCGACTCGAAAATAACGGTCGAACCGACCGGTTCTAAATATAAAACCCTAACTCGAATCGTGGGTTTTACACTTCTGCATTTTGTAGTTTAATGTACGCTATAGTTTGTACAAAGCTGGACATAACGTATACAAATGGAACGGTTAGCAGACATTTAAAAAATCCGGGAAGAGAATATTGGTAAGCAGTTAAATGGATAATGAAGTATTTGAGAGGTACATCCAAAATGTATTTGTAATTTGGAAGTGATAAATCTTTATTGGTTGGATACACTAATGTAGACATGGCAGGTGACTTGGAGACAAGAAGGTCAACATCTGGGTTTGTTATTAATTTTACTAATGGGGTTGTGTCTTGGCAGTCTAGGTTGTAAAAGTATGTTGCATTATCCACAATTGAACTTGTAAAGAGATGTTATGGACAAAGGGATTTTTAAAAGAAATTAGTGTTAAACAAGAGAGATACATTGTACACTGTGATAGCTAGAGTGCAATTCACATGAGTAAGAATTAAAGTTTTCATTCAAGGAGCAAGCACATTTATGTGAGATATCACTGGATAAGAGATATGTTGGAAAGTATATCTCTTGAGCTAACAAAAATCCATACTGAAAAGAATATTTTAGATATGATGACCAAAGTTGTGTCAAAGGAAAAACATGCTTACTGCAAAAATAGAGCAGGCATGGCAGGAGCTTCCCATGCTAGCTAGAAGTATTTCATGGAGTCGGGAAGGGGAGGTTTGTTGGGTTGTCCCTCCTTCGTAAATACATGAAATGGCAACCTTGTTTTGAAAGAAAACCAAGATTTTGTAGATTTGCTTCATGTGAAAGGAATAAAAGCAATGTTAGACACTTTTTTTCTTTGGTTTTGGGTTTAGTAAAAAAAAGGCTACGAGAGAAGAAAATAAAATTATGTGGATTGAAGAAAGGTAAATATTTTGTTGAAATTCGCTTGCAGTCGTCAATGGTAACCTCGCCAAGTTCTTAATCTGTAATATTTTTCTGCTCTTCTATTCATTTGTGGTTAATACTAATTTTGTAGAAATTACAATAAATTGGTATTGGAGAGTTTTTTCTCCTGTGGATATTTTCTATATCAAGTTTTGATATAGTGAATTTAATCCGGCCATTTGCCCCGTGGTTTTTCCCCAAATTTGGGATTTCTATGTAACACTGGTCTTGTCTTTGTCCATATTGAAAGGTATTTCTTTCCGGGTTAAATTTGTGTGCATATTTTGATTGGTACTTCTATCAATTATGTGTTGAAATAGGGATTTAGATATTTGGTTAATCCTAACAACTGTTTAAATTTAGATGGTGTAATTGTTTGTATTTAGATTATAAAATTTCCGAGCTAATGTATATAGTTGAATGGGATAGTTTGCATATGATTCTGTATGACACACCCGGTGTTATTCAAAAGTAAATACACAAGTTGGACTGTATGATGATGAAAAATGTGAAGAATGCTGCTATTAATGCACACTATGTCCTGGTTGTTGTAGATGCTGGCAAACTGCCTCAAAAGGTGATCTTATTTAAGAAAGCTCTTTGTTGGTGTCTGAATGCCTCCAATTTATCTTCTTTTGTTATTTAGATTGATGAGGTCTTGGAAGAAGGGGTTGGGAGTGGTAAAGATGAGCCGCCGGTTCTCCTCATCTTAAACAAGGACTTATCAAGCCCGGTGAAATTGCATAGAAACTTGAGGTGAGAAGGACAAACTAATATAATTTATTTGGATTATATATATAATTAGTTGGAACTTAAAGGTTCTAAATTTTATCAAAAAGAACCCTATAGTAAAATAGCACTCTAATGCCACAAGTTATGGATATAATCTATGCAAATCAGACTGAAAGTCCACAATAGTGAAAGATTGATATTTATGAAAAGATAAAATTCAACTTGAGAAGCCATCTAAGCAAATTGTGGTATTTCAATTTGTAAAATGTTGATGTTATTCTGGTTGTTTCCTTCTGTAGAACATGATTAAAAGAAGTGATGCGAAGAAATACTATTGTCTTATTGCAAAATATATTTGTTCTCTTGAGTGGACTATACATATTTGTGATATTTCTGACGGTTTTTAAATAGTGAAACAGTACAATTAATGAAACAAAAAACTGTATTAAGTTGTGATAATGGGCATCGATTCTTGTTTCCTGACGTTTCGTTTGCTACTTTATCTATGCAACTTCAAAGTCTATTCCGGGACCCTTTTCTATGTCAAAAGCCCCAAGAACCTTCTTAGCAAGATTTTGAGACATACTTAAATACCCGTGATTTGGCTATGTGAAGTGGTATCAGAAAAATACTGATGTTGATGATGTCATTCCTGTGACTGCTAAGTATGGTCATGGAGTGAAGGATGTTAAAGAATGGATACTTTCCAAACTTCCTTTTGGTCCAGCGTATTAACCAAAGGTACTTGATTTATCCTACAGGACCTGACAACATGTTTCTTATTTTTATTTCTGCAATATGGAGCCAATTTTTTCTGAAGATCTTTACATAACTGAGTTTCTTTGCTTGACCGTGTTCATGGCTTTTCTGAGGTGAGTCTCATTCGATTCTGACTAGATGTTTAAGGTCCTTTGTGGCAAAAACATGTAAAATTCTTCACAATCATTGGTTAGAACTATAGACCTCTGAGGATAAAGGTGGTGCCTGTAAATTTTGGTCCCTTTTTTCTTTCTTCTTTGAATTTCTCTGGTACTTGTGTTATATTTTTTTCTCATGGTTTGCTGATAGCATTTTTCAACCTTTAGGACATCGCCAGTGAGCATCCAGAAAGATTCTTTGCGGCAGAAATAGTCAGAGAGAAGATTTTCACACAATATAGAAATGAAGTTCCTTATGCATGTCAGGTGTTTTGTGATTTCAATCTATTTCAAAGTAATAAGCTCTTCCCTCAATTGGCTACCTGATTTGTGTTTTTCCAGTTCAAATGTGCATAGGTCAATGTGGTAACTTACAAAAGTAGACCCACTTCCAAAGATTATATTGTGGTGGAGATCATTTTGGAGAGGAATTCACAAAAAATCATTCTGATTGGGAAGGTATGCTGTGTGAGGTTACTTTCTCAAGACTAGTCCTTTTTTTTTCCTTTTTCCTTTTGAACGAAATGGTATGATTGGTCACTGATTGTTCTGTTGATATGTTTTACTGATTTAAACAATATTGAAACAGATCCTAAGCTTTCATAAATTTTGAGGTAAACGGTCATCCTGTTCAAAGCTTGAAATGTTGCAAACGCTTCATTAACTATATCCATTTTCTGTATTCTGAATTTATATTGTTTATCTAGTAGTTACGTATTATATCAAGAATGTGATGGTCACTTGCTCAATAGATAAACGACTGCAGGTTTTGTCCTTATTAATTTCATACTCTTGTCATTAAGTGGAACGCAAGGTTGGCATTGATGTTTATATGCATTATCTATTTTGGAGGACATACGAAGTAGTCTGTGTTGTATTTTGCAGGCTTGCAATAGAGATAGTGATGGTTGATTTTGTGCTTTCACAGAAGTGAGGTTATTGAATCAATTTAAAATTTGGAAATAAGTACACTGTGATCACAAGTAGAACTTGGCACAAGCAAAGCTATTGGTGATTGTTTGTGACTACTTGTGTTAAGAGTAGTTTTCACAAACATTCACACGTTGCAAAACACTTACTATGTTATTATTATAGAGTTGCATTAATTTTTTTTCCCAGTGACCGGCTAAATTTCTTTCTTGACAAATCTTCCTTTCAATTAAAAAAAATCACTATCAGCTATAGGCATCATCATGAATTTCTGAAATAAGAGTTATTTACCTTAACACTCTGCAGGAGGACAAGGCTCTTAAGTTATTGCCAACAGCTGCTCGGCTTGATATTGACGATTTTCTACAGAAGAAAGTGTATATTGAGGTGCTACAAGATGAAATTACCAGGTTTTCGTCCATGTAATGAAAAAGTACATATGATAATTTATATATATGTTGATGGTGTAGGTTGAAGTAAAAATGAAAGAAAATTAGCGGCAAGATGAACTTCTGATGTGGTACGGTTACGGTGGCCTGATACGAGCCTACTAATCAAACAAACCAAAGAGATTTTTTTTCAACTGCTTGGCCAAAATTATTTCTGACCCACAATGAAGTAAAAGTTTCATCTTACGCTTCATCTACAAACAGAGGATCGTCGGCAGTTTGCAATTGCATATATGACTTTATTGTGTGTCGAGCACATTCGAAGTGAGCAAGCTGAGATCCTCATGCAATGGACTGTCCATGGCAAGCCAAAGTATTCATCTTAACCATTACATTTGCATTCCTGTACTCGTGTGTGCATTCTTTCCCGTTAGAGCTCTGTTCTATGATTGTCTTAGGCAAGATTTAAATGTGAGTAAAATCTTTCATCATAAAATGGCCACAGCTTTCAACGCTGAGTTCAAATGCATAGCAACTATGATCGTTGGGGCTGTTAATTGACCAAACCAATTTATAAACATTTGGCATTCGATTTGGCTCGGTTCGACTCGAAACTTGACAGTTAAATAATTGAATTTGAATTTAACTCTAACTTGAATCTTATGAGTCGAATTTGAATAAGGTAGTATTCGACTTAGATTTGATTCAGTTATAACTCTAATTCGACTCGAAATTGATTCGTAGCTTAATTCGAATCCGATTTAATAAAATAAAATAATAATATTATTTATCTATTTAAAATATATTTATAATCATAAATAAATATTATTATTAATTACGTATTAAATGATGGTAGTGGTGGTTTTTTATTTGTTATTTTTTTTATTAAATTTGAATTGCCCTTATAATCGAACAATTTAGATTAAAATTTGAGATAGAAATATAGAAGCATTATCTGCCCAGTTAAGATAGTATATATATATATATATATATATATATATATATATAATTGTAACTAATTATATTTATTTATATAGAATATAATAATAAAGTAGCATAATAGCTTAGATGAGAGGTTTTTGCATTGAAAACATGGAGGTTGTAAGTTCAATCTATGTTAATTATATTTTTAAAGTGAAATAATTGTGACTTTATAATCGAACTAGTTTGAGCTCCCGAACCAACTGATTTCCAAACGATCCGCTTACATGGTCGAGAAGATGTGATGCAATGTTTTCATGAATGTTGTATGAAAAGAAAAAAATTTCATGTGCTATGAAGACAAGAAAAATAACCCTGCCTGCAAGATCTTGTGTATATATCTGGCTGTTGGATAACCACAAAAGAAAGGAGATGTAGAGAAGAACAAGATTTAAGATACACGTAGTCGGTCCTTGGTATCAATTATGAACTCATGTCAAAAATTTCAGTTTGCTACTTTACTGCCGTGATTGATGCCCCCATCCCAATTGTCAAAACAAATAAAAGGCATCAATTATGAACTCATGTCATCATAAGCTAGCAAGTGTCAAGGCGCAACGCAAGGAAAGATGATGAGTTGACTCCCGAACTCGATCAATAAACAAATGATCTCCACCGACAAATTGCATCTAATTTGTTATGGCAGTTGCGGATTTGGAGGTCTCTTTTGACTCTCGATTCTGAATCTGGTTCCAGCCAACCCGGCCCATTCTACAGGGCACACTAACATAGCAAACGTAGCGCAATTCGTGCAACAAAATCCTCCACCGCTTCTCTCCCTCGTTCTACGCTGTCGGCGGCCTCAGTTTGGACCCGCTTTACATCTTTTCGGTCGTGCGTGAGAGACACGCCCATGGGCAAGCAAGTAAGATGAGCTCGGTTCAATGGTTGCCCACTCCCCTCATAAATTAGCAAAGGCAAGTCACATCAGAACAAGATAAAGATATGAGATATGCAAGTGTGTACATGTATAATGAATGAACGAATGGAGCCATCAAGCATGCGTATGCAAGCGAACAGCTGAACATGGGGTAGCAATTGGTATCTCTCGTACTTTGTTGTAGGAGGGGATACGATCATAACATCTTTGGGACACTTGGAGGGGGAGGTGGAGGTCACATGCACTCGGCCTAACTGGGATACGACTGGTTGGAGGGGGGTCGATGAGGACGTTCAATGTCCGTAATTGAACAAGATCCACCGCAACCGATCCGTGTGGGACTTAGAATGTTGAATTGAATGATGCACCAAACAAAAACAAAAGGGAACATCTCATGTGGGTTCAGAGTTTAGATTGTTATGGATTATTGATTTGGAAGTTAAGATCTAGCCAAGGTCTTCACTGTTGCACCATTTGCGTTTGCCGATCGGCCACTTTCATCATGTAGCATGTTTTCCTTCTCTCGTTCTCTATCATTCCGATTTCTTTGCACGGCGGCAAGGACTCGGAGGTTGAGAGACTAACACAAGTTACATGCTTCACCTAACCATCTCCGGGTAAAGTTAATTATATTAACAACTCTGGTTGGCGAAAAAGTTATTATATTAATGTGGAGGATGGTGACTATTGGCGTTTTTAAAATTTTTCTGTATCTCCTGACTCCTTTTTATTTTTCGAGCTTATCTCTAAGCTCGCAAGCGCACCCAATAGAGGTAAAAATACGTGCACACCTAGTACTCCAAAAAGATTTTTTATTAAAGGTTTATTTGTCATAAAAATGAAAAAAATGTAAAATTTGAAGGTTCGAAATTTCGTTGTGTTTGAATGTTTGGACATTTGGTCAAAAGAAACTTTTATTTTCAGTCAAAATAAATTTATGTAAAAGTTTTACAAGGTAATATTTTTTATAAAAATAAAAAATAGGAAAAATTATAATAAGTGGGTATGAAAACAAAATATTTTATTTATACTTTATTCTCCTGCTATCTAAATATGTAAGAATTGTTTTAAAAAAAATTATGTCGTTTTATGTTGTTATGTTTTTATTTGTTATAAAATATTTTTTTTATTCATATTATTTTCCCGCTAACCAAAATAATATTACAGTTTTCTTTCTAGAAATAGTTATCCTATCTGCAGCAGCCAGTCACCTTGAGAACTTCACATCTTGATTTTAGGAGTGCGGTGATCGCATGCACTCTGGGAAAAAAAACCGTAGAATGGTTTTTAATCTTCTTTTTTCCCATATTATCTCTAAAAAATTGGATTATAAATCTTAATACAAAAAATAAAATTTAAATTAATGCTTTAAAGTAATGAAATCTCCTTGGTTTTAGCTTCTCCTAATTTTTTTTGTTCCCAAGACAGCTTATCCCACATAAAATGCTTCACCAGATCAAATGTCTTCGGAAAAATATATTCCTACATATTAGAAGAAGGTAATTTTATAATGTGGGCTACTTCCAAATGGTAACCTTTTGCTCATGTTGAAGTAAAAAACATATTACTACAACACATCAGACATCATTTATCGGATGCCAGACTTTATTTATTGAACCATGAACAATGCTACTTCCATTCGGTGGGAGTAGACTAGTCACACACTTTCTCCTTGATCCGTTTGCACTTCACTTCTGACAACATAAGAGGCTCAATTAACAAGATCTATACTGAGATCCTTGGGAGTGTGGTTGAGCTCAGAGCAGAAGAGAATGGAGTTGAGAAACCTCCTGCTTCTCGCATTGGTTTGGTTTTTCTGGCAGCAGCAGCAGCAGCTTCACCTTGTTGAAGCAAATGGAGGTTTTGTCCAAACCAGGGGGTTGCACTTTGTCTTGGATGGCAGTCCTTTCTTTGTCAATGGCTTCAATTCCTACTGGCTCATGTCTTTTGCCTCAAACCCGTCTCTGAGAAGCAAGGTCACAACTGCATTCCAGGAGGCTTCTAGCCATGGACTCAATGTGGCAAGAACATGGGCTTTTAGTGATGGTGGTTACACTGCTCTGCAAACCTCACCTGGATTCTATAATGAGGATGTGTTCAAGGTATTTACATATAACTGTTCTTCCCATCAAACCTACCTTTTTTTTGTTCACTGTTAACTGTAGTTCTTGATGTCTGTTGTTTGTTTTTTCTGGATGCAAGGGTTTGGATTTTGTGATTTCTGAAGCTAGGAAATATGGCATCAGACTTATATTGAGTCTTGTGAACAATTATGATAGCTTTGGAGGGAAAAAGCAGTATGTGGATTGGGCTAGAGGCAGGGGACAGTACTTGGGTTCTGCGGATGATTTCTTCCGCAATCCTGTAGTGAAAGGATTTTACAAGAACCATGTCAGGGTAAGGTCTTCTGGGAATTAACCCTTCTTCTCAAAATAAAAGCTGCCCAAAGAATTTCTGGTTGGCTCTGCATTTGGTCAGGGATAACATGAAGCACGATGCATGATCTTGGGCACCCACATCAATGTTTCACTTTGTTCTCACATATTTAAATTTGGTAATATCAGTGGCATGGTGATGGTGGTGATAATTTCTGCAATTATTTTTTTTTGCCACAGATTGGTCTTTTCACAACCAGATCCAAGATCATGAACATTGTTACATTGTCGCACAATAAGCTTCAATTCTATTACATTTTCCTCTAATTGAGGTGCTGCTTTTTGGTGTATCAATTGCAGAGAGTTCTCACAAGAGTCAATACCATTACTGGAGTTCCCTACAAAAGTGACCCAACAATCCTTGCATGGGAGCTAATGAATGAACCCAGGCTTTATGATCCATCAGGAACTACTCTTCAGGTTTCTAGCCTTTTTGCCGTTGATTTCATTTCTGTCTTCTCTTTTAGCGTGAATTTGTTATGTTCTTATTTTACAGCTTCTCCTTTGTCAGCCTGGTGTCATGCTTGTCTTGCAATATATCAACATGGGCATCACCGTTAATCAGTCTAGAGAAATAAATATATGTGTCATGCTCTAAAAGAAAGCAAGCAAAACGTTCTGTCGGTGCTTGCTACTGTTCATGATTTTCATTATGACGTGACCTTTTTCTTTATTTGTCATGACCACTTCCTTTTGTTTGGCACGGTTGGCTGATTTCAATGGCGCCTCTTGCCAAGCTCTTTATTTTTCTGAAAGAGTTCTATATATCTGCTTGCTTACAACTTCAATTTTTTTAATTTACTAATTGATGTTTTAACTAAGCAAGCCATTTCATGATGAAGGGATTAAACAAGACACCTTCATTGAGCCAATCACAGTTCAATTTGGAAAATGGAGAAAATGACTAGTATCGTCTAAAGCATATGGAAACTGCAATGTGAATTTCCTCATGCACCACCCCCCATTTCTCTTCACTTGACCTGTGATTGGTTTTAGTAGAGTACCATGTTAGCATCTTTTGAAGCATACTTTGACAAGGTGAATTATTTATCAATTGCTTAGGAAACTGTGAAAATAAAGAAGAAACCTAATGTTTCAGATAGATTATTCAATTGCGTCTGCATCTATCATTTGCTGATTTAAACCTTGCTTCTGGCCGGATTGTCGCTGACTTTATCTGTTTTATGGTATAATAATAATTTTGTTACTTGACAGGCTTGGATTAGAGAGATGGCTGCTTATGTGAAATCAATAGACAGCAATCACTTGCTTGAAGCTGGAATTGAAGGATTTTATGGTGCATCTTCCACTCAAAAACGGCTGGTGAATCCTGGATTCCAAGTTGGAACAGATTTCATCTCAAACAACCAGATATGGGGCATTGACTTTGCTACTGTTCATTCATACCCTGACCAATGGTGATTCCCACTTCCTCATATTCTTCATTATAGAGAGTGACTAGCATGTCAATACTCTAACCAAATAATCTACACATACAAACATGTATGTCGAATGTTTTGTTCCATGGAGCCATGGCTTACTCCTTCTCAATGTGACCAGGCTATCTAGTGCTGGTGATCAAGCACAACTTTCTTTCTTGAACAATTGGATTGACACCCACCTCCGAGATGCCCAAAACATTCTTAAGAAGCCGTTGCTCTTCGCAGAATTTGGCAAATCATGGAAAGATCCTGGGTACAGTCCCTACCAGAGAGACAATTTGTTCAACACTGTCTACTCAAAGATCTATTCGTCGGCGCGCAGTGGAGGAGCAGCTGCAGGGGGCATATTTTGGCAGCTCTTGACTGAAGGCATGGACAATTACAGAGATGGATATGAGATAATTTTGAGGGAGAACACCTCAACTGGTAACTTGATTACCCAGCAGTCCAGAAAGCTATATCACATTAGAAGGATGTATGTCAGGCTCAAGAACATTGAGAAGATCAAGAGAGCAAGAGCCATGAGGAGAGGCCAGTGGGTCAAGGGAAAGCGTAATGGCTGATTAGGACAATAGAGAATTGTAATACTATACTATGTGCTGTGGGTTTGATTGAAAGTGTGGCAATGTTCTTCCAAGAACTCCAGAAACGGTAGCATTAAGGAAGCTTTTAGTTTCTCAATGGGATGGATGTTCTTCGTCAAGGAGAGTGCAACTATCATTTGGGTGCCTTAGTTCTTTTGACTTATTATAAATTAGTGATGTATGGTGTATTGTTTCAAATATGCCACGGACTACAAAAGTGAAGTGAAAGATTTAACTATGGTGGAAGGGGTATGATGTATCTCTAAAAATTTTGTTACTAGTGTTGGGATTTTAACACACAAAATCCCTAAATACTATGTTGTGTGTTTTGACAAGGCAAACTAATAAAAAAATAGATGGCACACACATCTAAAGTGGAAACTCTTCCAATTCAAAGAAAATCACAACAAAAAACATGAATGGGTAAAACTATCCGAAATTACAAATCATAAATAAAAGGTGGAGGAGGATAAGAAATTAACCACAGTTAATTTTGTCAAAGAATCCAAAGTCATGTCTTTTCCTCACAACGAACAATTTTTTTTTCTTACCACCAATGGTGACCCTGTTTAGATCTACAACCTTTCATATATCCTCTAAATGAAAACACACATTGAACAAAGCCTGTGCACATATCAGATAAAGTTGGTACACCCATCTTCATAAAGAGTACACAACAAACTCTTGGTTTATAAGAAGTCTATACACAATTGTAGCTACAGTTACAACGCTCCTTGTAGCAGGCGCTCGAGCATTGGGAACAGAGCGCCCGAGCTTTGGCATTTCGGTTAAGAAATCCTTCTAGCCGAAAGTTGAGCGCCTGAGCACTCGGATTTTGAGCGCCTAAGTGCTGGCGACGAGAAAATTGATTTTTCTGATATTTCTAGAGATTTTGGTGGATCCCAATTGTTATATTTGGGTTAATCCTATATAAAGTTTGATGAGGGTTTTAAAGAAAATGAGGAGAGAACAACACGAGACGGCAAAGCGATGGCTCAAAAGATTGGGAGGAACAACGAAGTAATTAGGAACAACACGAGACGAGAATTATTTTTCTTTGTAATTAAATTATGTCTTTCATATCACATATGAATTTTTTGAGTTTATTTGAATATTTTATGGAGTAAATTCTTTTTTAGAATTTTCAATGAAATTTAGTACATTGATTAATAAAGGTTATTAATTTTTATTTATGTGATTGACCTTTGGATTATCTATTTTATTCTATTCGTTAATGCTATTATTAGAGTGGCCATTTATTAATTGATCTAGAGATTTAATCTTGTCTAAAGATAAAAAAATTATATTTGTCATTTAATAAAATAGTTTTTGTTCATATATTTTGGATGATTTACATATGTCTTATGTAACTCTTAAGGGCTAAACTTAAAGTATCATTTTGCATACAAATTTCATAGAAATATAGAAGTTGGGTGCGAGGGATAAGTTTACGGTGAATCTAAGAGAAGTCATAAATAATTAATTCCCGTAGTTAATGATTTGAATATACAATTTATAGGTAAAAATTATAACTTTAATCATATAGAACACTAAGTGAAATTGAAAATCCTATATTTGTCGTCTTGAAGTCAATTTATTATTTAAATATTACAATTTTAGATTAATTTAGGCATAATTTATAATTAGATCACTATTAGAACTTGTTTCCATTTAAGTATAATTAATTAAATTAGTTTTGGTAATTGAGAATTTCTATTACAAATTCTTCGTGAGATGATACTTTTTTATCACTTTTATTACTTGATTTGGCATGTGTACTTGCGTTATAAATTTCACATCAATTTGTATATAGGCTAATGGGAAACTTTATTCCTTAAGTTAACTTTTGGAATAAAAGATGTATATGACACCTATTATAAGTCCATTTTATGAGCCCAAAGGGCCCAACAATGGTTTCAGAGTTTGGTTAGGGTCCAAAGGGCCCAAGAACTAGTTGGTTGAGCCAATCTTTTCACACAACTCACAAATAACAACAAAGATTCTCCAAACAAAGATAAAAACAATCAAGAGTAATATCACATCAAGGAGACTATAGAAAGATAAAAATTGTGAGCTTTTTACAAAGAAAAAATAGGAGTGATATATGGGGCATTGACTTTGCTGCCTTTCATTCATACCCTGCCCAATGGTGATTCCCACTTCCTCATATGCTTCATTCAAGAGTCAAAAGAAATGAAGAATTTTAGTAGCACGATCGATAAATAATTGAAAGTGTTTGTAATTGTTCAAAATTGGCATATCAAAATGCTTAACTTCTTTAATCCTTCCTCCACATGATCAAATGATGACATCTTAAAATCCTAACTATTCTTAGCATGATATTAGCGAATCTCATTATCATTGCTCAAACAAGCATGAAACGTATGTTTGCACATCTTTATTATGAAAGATGTGCTGCTATTAGTTTAAAAAGTTACCAATGAGGCTTAAAGATGTGCTCTATCAATTAGTATTATACTCTAGAAATTAATTATAGGCATTAATACAATTAGATCAGCTATTCATATACAAACTTGAGATTTACGATCCCAAGTGAGATGGGTTCAGGTTCATGGATCATATTTTATCAAATAAGAAGGGTTGTTGCACAAAATGTATTTCCATGTAATTGTCTCATAGATCCTATATCTATTTATATAAAGAAGAAATCATATAAGAAAGGGGATTTATATTTGTACAAATGGTACTTCAAGCTAGAAACAAATATAAAGAAATTAACGATACTTCTTTATCTTTTAAGTTGTTCTGCGTATCCATATCCAATTTCTTTCATCAGGTCCAGGTGGAGACCAAAGATCTTGAGCAACCGATTCATAACTAGAGAGTTTCTCATGTCCTTTTTGAACCTCAATGATTAGTTGATAATCCTTTATTTTTAACAATACGAAGTAATGAGCACCTTTCATAGTACATTCTGTTTTAATAAGAAAGTCTTATATCCTGAATTTAATTTATCAAGTTGATGATAAAATTCATAGATGCTCAAATGGACATTATGCACTTATTACATAACAATCCCTTAGGAGAAATGGAGGTTTGGGCCCAAAGAGAGGTTGTTATTAGTTCTCTACTAATAGCAATATTATCTAATAACCATGTTTGACAAATTTAGAGGTTATCTCGATAATATGAAGCAATGAGCTGATTATTAGTTCTCTAGTTGTTATTAGTTAGGAACCGGCCGTTATGTTTATTATTTTTTTTGGGGGGGGGGGGGGGGGGGGGGGGGGGGGGGGGGGGGGGGGGGGGGGGGGGGGGGGGGGGGGGGGGGGGGGGGGGGGGGGGGGGGGGGGGGGGGGGGGGGGGGGGGGGGGGGGGGGGGGGGGGGGGGGGGGGGGGGGGGGGGGGGGGGGG
>JAVDBV010046023.1:0-10819 GCA_032619315.1 Piper longum
TAAGATCAAAAAAAATTTTAAATACTATATAAGTTCAATGTGACCTCAATAATATTTACGAGCTGAGCCGAACCGAACATTTTTTCGAGTTTGAACATATCGAATTCGAGTTTTGAGCCGAGCCGAGCCGAACACTCCTTTGCTCAAGCTCTGTTCGTTGTTCAACGAGCTTATCTATTTCGAGTCGAGTATTTTTTCGAGGAGCACGAACACGAGCCGAACCGAGCCGAACGCAAAAAGCTCGCGAGCAGGCTTGGCTCGTTTACACCCCTAATCAAATGTCCTATTTTTCATCCGACCAAGGCTTGAGCCCAAGGGAACTATAGGGTGCTAACCAAGCTCGAACTTTTGAGAACCTTACCCCAAACTAGCTCGACTCGTTCTCCAATTTCTAAAGGATTCTCTCACAATACTTTTGTATGGAGCCATCGTCATATCGCTTTATCTTGGGGCACTGTTATTATAAAAGTAGGTCCGAGACACTTTGGGAAGGCATATTTTTCGGGTATGCTTTGGAAAAGAGCTTTCGAGATAAATTTCTTAGTACATTTACGAGTGCCTTTCCTGATAGCAATGCTGGTGAAGGAACAACTTGACCCTCCGACTCCACATTTGAAGGGAGGCAAAGATGCTGAGTATGGGACTGCCAAGGGGGGAGCCAAAGATTCAAATCCTGTCAAACGGGGACGAGAGAGGCATACATTTACACTATCATACTACACTGAAAAAGATTTTCAAAGAGGATTGGATTTGTTGCCCTAAATTAGATAGAGCTGTTAGGTTCCTCTTCACACGCCAGGGGGCTTAAAAGTTGGGGTAAGTGAAAATTGTCAATCTCAATTACACCTATATAACCTGTAAATTTGAACGGTAAATTTACATTAATGGGGTAATAAGATAAGCCTTTTTAAGTATGAATTATATTCACATAAGTTTAATATAATTTGTCTAGCTCAAAATACTACAAGTCTATTAACCATATTACATACCTCTCACCAATATAAATCTTATTTAAGTCCACACTCGATTTACAAATTAAGTTCATTAATAAGTATAATTTCATTTACTCAATCTAAAGTAATTGTTGGGCCCTTCGGGCCCCAAAAATGACTTGCAATAAGTTCATGGGCCTCTCACAAAAGTGACTTGCAATAGGTTCATGGGCCTCTCACAAAAGTGACTTGCAACAGGTTCATGGGCCTCCAAATGAAACGTGGGATTAACTCAACAATTCTCCCCTTCACACATCACAACACTCGAATCATCTCCCCCTCACCACATGCGGAGGGGACCGACAAATAGGGAGACACAAATTCGGCCCGATCGACAAATTATGTGGCTAATTGAGGCAACACTAACACCAAAACCAACCTTAACAGGTTTATGGACCTCTCTTAATCCAAAAGCTAGTTAAGAATTAAGGTTTTCTCATTAGCCTATATACAAGTCACCGGTTGCCTCTAAATGAGATGTATGATTAACCCAACAATAACAATGTAAATTAGATTCACAATTTTGCTAGTCCCCGTTAATCTATGCCAAAAAATTCATAATCTAGGTGAAATACGTTTCTGGGTTAAGTAATAGAGGACATGAATATCAAAGGTAGTGGCGCAGGACATGCATTTCCAATGAATCTAGTTTCTTCCAGCGTCGAGGTTGCTTCCGTTTCCGGCCTCCTACGAATCCAATCTCGCCCTGCCTTCCTTCCCTCCGAAGCCGATCTCCGGTCGCCGGCGTCCGTCACCGTCGTCTTCTCCGGCAGGTATAGGCCTCTTGCCTTAGTTCTGTGAATGGGGAGAGTCTCTCCCGCAAGCAGCACCGTGGGAGGTCGTCGCTTTTGGGACGTGCTACTTTTTTCATTTTTTTATTTTAATTTCAATTATCTCTACAAACTCAACATTATTGTGGAATTTTATGATTCTAGTTTCGTTCAATGAATGTCTGATTGATAATTGTTGATGGGGAAAAATTGTAGTCGATTGTAAATGGAGAAAATTGATTTACCTCATTCTTTCAAGGTAAGAATCGGGGATACTCCAATTTTTTTTTTTTAGGAAAAAATATTTGTTATGTAATTTTATAATGTATTTTATGATTTGTGTGAGATCTTTACTGAATGGAATTTCTTGTTAATTGTTAAATTTAGAAGTTAGAGGAGATCTTACAAATTGACACAAAAAAAAAAAAAGCGATTTGAAGATTTATTGCATTTTCAATGTTTCTTAAAGATGATATGAAATGCCATTAAAGTTGTGGAGGCATCCAATTCTTAATGTCATCTTATAAGCAGGAAAGAGTGTCAGAAAAGATGCTGCTTGCACTCCTCTTCTCCAACTCTGAAGGCAACATTCTTGTTGAAAGGTACAATCTCAAAGAATCAATTGTTTTTCTACGGGAAATAAATATTTTGTATGGGTGTCATTGACGGATCCTGGGGACTTGGGTTAGTTATTTTTATTAAAGTCAGGCAAAAATTAGCTTTTTACTTCTAACCACCACCAAATCCCTAGGATTATTGATTTCCTCGCTAGACTTCATCATTAGCCTTATTCTACTCCCTCCATTTTGGTTCCTGTGATCCCCAATTCAGTCTGCCTGTTGATCACACAAACTGAATTGGAGGGAATTGTATAAGGTTAGGGATCATTAGCCTAAGGATTTGAGTGAATATTTCTATAAAATTCAACAAAAATCAAATTTTACTTCTGTAATTACCATCGAATGCTTAGGATTATCAATTTCATCACTAGGAGCATCATTAGCCTTTACCTAATCCCTTCAACTCAGCCTGCGTCTGTATCAAATTGACTGTAATATTTCCAATTTTAATCTTTGGAATGATAATTTTAATTATAATTTAAGTTACAAATGTTCGTCTTTGTGTTGGGTAAAGATAATTAGAAAATTATTCTTGTTATGCCAATGATGGATGATATAGGTAAAGTAGGTTACTGGTGAAGTTACAATTTAACTTAAGACAATCATCACAGTTTTTGTATGCTATTGCAGCATTATGCTTGGTGTTTTTAATGAGTTGAGAACCTAGTTTTGGCACATTAATATAGCTTAAAATATTTTCAAGCACAGTCGAAATTTTTTTTTCAGATACCATTAACTATATTTTTTAGACAAAATCTAATTGATTATGAATTTTGTGTTAAGCTGATGGGATCAGCATTATGCTCGGTGTTTTTAGTGAGTTGAGATCCTAGCTTTGGCACATTAATATAACTTAAAAGATTTCCGATTTTGTGATATTTTTTTTCTTCAAGCACAGTCAAATTTTTTTTTTTCAGATGCCATTAACTATATTTTGTAGACAAAATCTAATTGATTATGAATTTTGTGTTAAGCTGATGGGATCATGGCTAATAGTTAATTACATATGCGACTTTTTATTTATTTCTTTTATGAAAGTACGAATGACTTGTTTGTTGCAGGTTTCATGGGGTGCCGGCAGAGGAACGACTACATTGGAGATCTTTCTTGGTAAAACTTGGTGCAGATAATCTTAAAGGTGCCAAAAATGAGGAGCTGTTTGTTGCTTCGCATAAGTACGTTTGTCTACACCTTATCATAACTCACGGTTATTATACATATTAATGTTACATTTTTTGTAAAGGTTTGACATATTCTATAGGAAGTATGCATTTGAAATTTTGTTTTTTATTCAAATCTTACAAGTTTGCCAGTAGTTAGCTAAGTTGCTGTCTTTTAATCATGAAATGTGGACAATTACATGGCAAAGTTTATATGCACATTAGTGTTTCCATTTGAGCAATTTTAGGAGGTAAATCTATTTCACTGTCCTTTTATTTAAATTTTCTACACTAACTAGTAGCGACTTCATATGAACTAAATAGCAAACATAATTCAAAATTAAACTTCAATTAAAATATGTCAAACGTGGATGAAATGTTTATTGGCCTTATTTTTCTATGTCTTCCTGTACGCATGATTAAGGTCACAAAGCCAATAGATATAAAATATTCACTATGGAAACACCCTAATCTTATTGTAACAAACGGGGGGGATGTGAAATTTTTTAGAAGTCTCTAGCTTGGGAGTCGAGTGAATAGAAGTTAAGGCAAGATCAAAGATAAGATGATGGTTTTGTGGTATTATGATTGTGGTCTTCCGTTTATAACTGGTGACACCCTGGAAATTGGTGTTTTTAAAAATGATTGTGCAAGTTTTAAGGGTTGACTAAGTTCATTTTTATTCCATTTTTCAGGTCAGTGTATATTGTGTATACATTGCTTGGAGATGTATGCATATATGTTGTTGGCAAAGATGAGTATGATGAGCTTGCTTGTGAGTTTTTTTTTTGTTTGAGCTTTTTTTATTTCTTGTTGTAAATCTTTAAGATTGCCATATCTAAGATGATTCTTACCTCTTCAGTGGCAGAAGTAATTTTTGCGGTAACCTCTTGTGTGAAAGATGTGTGTGGCAAAGCACCTACAGAACGCTTGTTGCTTGATAAGTATGGCAAAGTTTGCTTGTGCCTGGATGAAATTGTTTGGACGGTAAGAGTTGAAATTAGTTTTGACTTTTTTTGAAACATTTAATTGTTGGCTTTATAGGAGAAAGTACACATGGTTCAAATATCTATTTAAAATAACTTTGCAAAAAAGAGAAACATCACTTAACATCCATGGATTAAAAACATCACTAAATCCCTCTTGAATCTATCACTGTTATATACTTAGACATGGTGCACCAACTAGCTAATTGGTTGATGTGGCACATTACTTATCTTACGTGGACGAGTAGATGACCACATCATTACAATCCAAAATCTTCCTCCCTTCCTCATGCCTTCACTTTCTCACTGACGTGATCTTCTTCCTCTCATTTGCCCATCTGGCGGCTGCTCGATGGGCATGCAACCTATTTGGGGTTTCGGTAATTTGATTTTCTTGCAGACAACCTTTTTTAGAAGGATAGGTTGATTAGAAGCTCTAATATGGACTACACATGAAAGTTCAAAGAGAGTTTTCTTTTGCTGTTTGTATATTCTATGAGTGATTCATGCTTCTATCATGCCAAGCCATTGACATCACGCTGTGTTTTTTTTGAAGGGCATGCTTGAAAACACAGACAAAGACAGAATCAAAAGGCTTATCAGGCTAAAGCCACCCACTGACATTTGATTTGTAATTCTTTCCTACCTCACAGATTTTATTTGCCGTGGCCAATTCTTATTTGCATCTTGTTCCACTTTTTCGATGATCTTTGTAAAAGTCTACATGGCAAATACGTTATATTTACACCACTAGGTATTCGGTTTCAACCAGGTTGCTCTCAGTAATATCAGTTATTCCAATTTTATGTAATTTATATTACTTTCAGTGCTCTGTGGACCGTCTCCTTGTGTTTATTTCGTTGTTGAACTAATTACCTGTTTCTTCTGCATCAATATGAAAGACAGGTTGCATATAGCTGATTGTCCTGGATTTCGGTTTATATTATTTTGTTTCTTTATTTTCTTTTTTTCCGAAATTTGAGTTCCGTACAACTTGCACCTGCAAGTGTAGCTAGCTCACATCACGAAGATACAAACATCACTTGGAAAGAAAGAAGATACAAAGATTGATAACTGATTCCGTTTCTTTGAACCCCTTCAAGCAAGCTCTTCTACTTTACGCCGTGAAGAGAAGCTCTTTCATTTTATTCATAGCACAAAGATCCTGTATACACTTGCTCAGCTGCCGTGGATTGATTCATGAGGGCATCTTTTCCCCTTGTAAGGTTCTTAAAGCCGCCAACCTGAGAGAATGGGTCCCAAAAGAAGAGTGCAGTGCTTGCACAAGAAATGAAGATAATAGCAAGCGTTGGCGTGGACTGATTTGGTACAGTTTAAAACAGGTTGTGGCTGGAAGAGCGTTATCCTGGCAATGTCATCTTCAATTTTCTTCTCCGTGTCCTAGCCTCATCTTTCCTAATCATGCACTTATCAGTTGTATCTTAATTCTCCATATTTTAGCCAACCCATTTTTTTTTTCAATTTCCAAACTTTAAATTAATTGTTAATCCTGGTCCTCACAATTTTGAAGGGGAAATCCTTATCTGCCACGGGGGAAAGCTAGATGGTCGATCCTGGCCATTGAGTTAGTGGTTTCTTGGCCTCGTTTAAACGTTTTAGCTCACTCCTTCCTTTTCACATCCCACCAGACTTGGAGGTGGCCAGAAGGACCTCATCGTTTGCCTAATTCTCTTTGTACAGTCTTCTAAAGGTAGTATTTTTGCACTAGGATTTGCTATGTTCTAATATCTTGCATATGTACCTTTCTCTGTTCTCGTTTATAATCTACGTCTAGCATGAATTGTTTATGCACTTGTGTGGTCCTTGTAAGAATATACGGTAATAACGACCATGTGTATATTGGTCCAATAAGACGCAGTAGAGTTGCACCGTGACCTTTCTCTTCGAAAATAGCTACGATTGTTCGGCTGGTTATTGAATGTCATAGCAGCAATCTGATTTACATAAGGCTCCTTGTGATTGGAGTGCAGCTCATGGCTTGGTTGGCTTACAGCTAGGCTTTGGGCATATGACGAAGATCAGTGTGCATGAGGAGTGAAGTTTTCAGGTGTCTTTCCTGGTGTGTGCATGAGATTTTTTTTTTCACTCATATTTTCACTAATCTTGATGTTGCTTATTTGCCTCTCCGATGCTTTCGTTTCAAGAGACATGGTGGACTGATGGGCTATCTTCTGGTCTGTAATTCTTTTTATATGATACTCGGAGTCATTAGACAATTGCTATTTGGCTCTTTTATTATGGTTTTCGAGTAGTAATTAAGTTGCATGCTTGCTTCCAATCGTGGAGTCCTCAATGTTTACAAGTAGAAAATCAGATTGACAATGCTACCCAGAAAAAAAAAACAGATTTGTAATACTATTAGAGGCGATAATTTAATGTGCTGCAGTGAATCCAAAATTGCTGTAAACCCGATTCAATTATCTTTAATACTGTAGATCATCCCTCTGCATATTTGATTAAGTATGCTGGAGAAACAATCAGCTGTGGTTTTATTTTAATTTTGGTTGGATTGAATTGCAGAAAAAAGGCAGAAATGGACTACGTCTATGGACCAGGGAAGAACCACCTCTTTGTTCCGGGACCGGTGAACATCCCGGAACCTGTTATCCGTGCCATGAACAGAAACAATGAGGACTACCGCTCCCCTGCCGTGCCTGCCCTGACCAAGACCCTCCTTGAAGATGTCAAGAAGATCTTCAAGACCACTTCTGGAACCCCGTTTCTAATTCCCACTACTGGTACTATATTCCACCCACGTATCCATTTTTCTCTTGTTAATTCTTTCATCAATTTGAACATATAGAAGTGTTGATGTGGAGTTCGATAATAGTCTTAGAGATGTTGCTTATGGGTCTCTGGATTATCATGTGCTGCTGCATACTTACAATGAACAGGGAGGGTTTGTAATTCTAGGACGATTAGATGATGAAAATACTGATCTAATAAAATGAACTGTGTTCATTGATAATCCAGTGCTTGATGTATAGGTACTGGTGCTTGGGAAAGTGCCTTGACAAATACATTGTCTCCTGGTGACCGGATTATCTCATTTTTGATTGGCCAATTTAGTCTTTTGTGGATTGACCAACAGCAACGTCTGGGCTTCAATGTTGATGTGGTCGAGAGTGAGTGGGGACAGGGCGCCAATCTTGACATTCTCGCGTCAAAACTTGCATCAGATACCACACATATAATCAAGGCCATTTGTATTGTTCATAACGAGACTGCAACTGGTGTCACCAACAACTTATTAACAGTAAGAAAGATTCTCGGTGAGTTTTATTACAATGATTCTACTTCCAGATTATTGTGCTACTTCGCTGCTTATTCAACTAATATGATGCATGCTTAACTAAACAGACCAATACAATCATCCGGCATTGCTTGTTGTGGACGGAGTATCATCCATTTGTGCTCTAGATTTTAGAATGGATGAATGGGGAATTGATGTAGCGTTAACAGGTTCTCAAAAGGCTCTGTCCCTTCCAACTGGGATGGGTATAGTATGTGCTAGCCCAAAGGCACTAGAGGCCTCCAAGACATCTAAATCAGTCAGGGTTTTCTTTGATTGGAATGACTACTTGAAGTTCTACAAGATGGGAACTTACTGGCCATACACCCCTTCCATCCAACTCCTCTACGGTCTGAGAGCAGCTCTTGATCTCATATTTGAGGAAGGACTTGAGAATGTGATAGCCCGGCATGCCCGCCTGGGAAAAGCCACAAGGTAATTCCATACTTCTTAATTTTTTGTGCTAAAATGGATATTAGAATCATCTCCATCATCGTCATCTATGTCTAAACCTTACCTCTCTAGGCCAGGGTCAATAACATAAATTATGTATCACCTCTCGATTTACCTCAAATTTAAATCCCTGGTACAGAACTCCTAAAAAAATGAGATGATAGTGTTGAAAGAAATTTCTCCCTACGGTGATCTCTCATAGAACACATTGATTATGAAGGAATTCAGTTGAATTCTTTATTAATGTAAAATGGAGTTCTATATGTGCAGGCTGGCTGTTGAAGCTTGGGGCTTGAAGAACTGCACGCAAAAGGAGGAATGGTTCAGTAATACTGTCACAGCAGTGGTTGTTCCTCTATACATTGACAGTTCAGAAATTGTTAGGAGGGCATGGACGAGATACAATCTCAGCTTGGGATTGGGATTGAATAAGATTGCGGGGAAGGTATTCAGAATAGGCCATCTGGGCAACCTCAATGAGGCATGTTCTTCCTCCTATTCTGATCACATTAATGCCCTTTTAAAATCCATATAAGAGAGAATTTTCATTTTATCTTTCTTTATGACATTGCAGCTTCAATTGCTTGGATGCTTAAGTGGAGTGGAAATGGTTCTTAAAGATGTGGGATACCCTGTAAATTTTGGAAGTGGAGTGGCAGCTGCAGCAGCTTATTTGCAGAACACTACACCATTAATCCCTTCCAGAATATGACATTTGTCTTGATCACATCATGTAAGATAAAAAGCGATGCACAATACGCCTTGGAAACTCAACTTTGTGTTTATCATGAATGCTCTAAGCGTTGAACTATAATTTGATTTTCTTCAATTCAATGGTTTGATAACCAACTGTAGAATTGTTGTATGACTAGGAGTAGCAACTATTCAAATGGGTCACTTCTAAAATCTTACTCAAGATTGTAAACCATGAAGGTTATTAAATTTGCTCTCGTCTCACAAGTGCTCAGAGCTTGTTCAACTGGTTGCCGATGTAGAATCACATATGCTGTGGGCTTGTGTTGGGCATAATTTTTTCCTCTCTCGCTCTCTTAGCTCATCCTGTGATAAAGTGAGATGATGTATTATAAATACTCACAGAGGAGTTAAATCAAAAGCCTTATACCATGTGAGGATCAGAGGCTCTTGGCACTTTGGCAGACACAGAAAAAGAGGCTGGTTACCCACTTCATAGTGTTTATCGCCATCATTCTATCATTTTTTACACCCTATAGACCAGTTACATGGTGTTATAAGCGAAGTAATACAGCAGACTAATTTTCGTTCATCTTATGAAAAACTTATGATTTGAATTACCTTTTGATTTAGTCCTCAAAATAGGGGTAAATGATACGAAGGTTGAATATAAAGTAAGATATCCTATAAAGAACGATGGCTACTTTGGATCAATATTTTTTTTTAAAAAACAAAGAATGATGGTTCTTGAGGAAAATAAATTTACAATTACGAAGGTAGAAATCAAGATATCTATTTTCTACTACATGTAATTAAGTGATGGCTAGTATTTATGTAGCGTGCATTCATTCTTTTTAATTCATTAGATTGGAAATTATCGAGGTACACTAAAGTTCATAATTGATTAACCGATCAATCAATCGATCATACTGGTTTACAAAATAGTTTTCTTATAGTTTATGCAGGATGAAACATCTTCAATTCATCTTATTTTAAAAAGAGAGAGAGCTGCTTTCGTTGCATTTGACTAGTTTTAAAATTCTATTCTAACCCAAAAAATCTTGTCACCTATTTTACAAGCTTTTTAAGTCAAATTCAATGGATGATTTTATTCTTACTTGACTTCACGATAGACTCTGCATGATTCACAAAATTCATTAACAAAAAAAAACCTTAAAATTTTTAAACTATATTGATTTCTTAATTTCTCATAATTTTGAAATTTTATTTTAAATTTGAAAGTTCCTCAAACCAAATTTCAACAAACCGGCCCTTACTCCATCAATTATGTTAATGCTAACATTAAAATATAATAAGTAATAAAAAAGAGCTTCATTTGAATGGATCTAAAGATAATTTAGGAATTTAAACTTGTAATCGACGATTCAAGGTACAAGAAATTAAGGAAGGCATATTGGGTCTGAAGCAACATATGTTTAATTGACTTAAAAAAACATATATATTTAATTGACTGCTGAAGAATAAATTTCAAATAAGAAAACTGGAATGCCTTTTGTTCCCTATAAATTGATCCATTTAAATAGATCTAACTTACTATTATTCCTTTCTCTAGTTTTTATGTGTGTTAAAGATGATTAATATTAAAGAATTCTCGGGATAATTCAATATAGTTTTAGAGCCAAAAGATAAATATTGGATGACCCGTGGGATCAAAATTCAATATAGGATCAGAGCTAGAGATCCCAATAAAATAAAATTAATTTCACTAAACGAGTAACGAGTTAAATATGAAATATAATTAATTAAGAGATCAATTAGAGTTTATGCATGTGAGACAAAGAAATGCGCTTACTTAAATTCTACCATATATA
>JAVDBV010046024.1:0-12966 GCA_032619315.1 Piper longum
TTAATGTTTTTATACACATAATAATATCAAAGTAACATTAATATATGATTTTTATATATTTATGTTATAAATTATCAATATATATTTTTATATAACCGATTCAGACCGATTCCGATTCCGATTCCGATTCAGAACGATTCTTGACCGATTCAAAAAAACCGATTTTTGGCCGATTCAGACCGATTCCAATTCCGATTCCGATTCATTAGAAAACCGATTCCGATTCCGATTCCGATTCCTGCAACCATGCTTGGGACTAAGTCTTCAGCAGTTATAGTACTGAAATATGTCATATGGAAAAATATCTGATGTTGAAACTATATATGTGAATCTCGGCTTCATGAAGCTATAACATATGGGCCCTGGCTCCCAAACTATAAAACATGTGCCTTGGTTCTTGATGGTCCACTGAATGTAGCTAAAAACGGCTGTAACCAATGCCTTAGACAACATACAAGCATAACATGATCGTCATAACTTACGAGCACTCGAATTAGACTAACTAACATACTACTTGAGGCAGTTCACACGATAAACTACAACTAAAACAACAATATGAAGATACAAGTTTAATAATAACTTCCATGTGCAATTAATTATCTCATTTTTTAACTCAAGAGATAAGAAAAAGCAAGTCATTTTTTTTGATATAGGAGAGCAAATGGGTGACCCCCTTATGATAATTATGGTTAATTTTAATATAAAATACAATAATCGTATATCATTTTTTCGTAAAAATATATTACACATATACTACTTTTAGTAAGATTGATTATTTAAAATTTTTATGTTATTTAGATTTATTTCATGCTTATCAAATAGAGTCTTAAAGAATAAGGTGATAACTCGTGGCCTTTCTACAAAATGACACCCAAGACAGTAGTTTTTCAACTATCTGCCCTTCATAAGAAGATTTTATTTGATAAGAAACCACTCTCTTATAACTTAGCTTTTCCTAGCGATTGGTTATGGCAAATATATTTTCATAACTAGCTTTTTCAAGTTGCTTTTGCGAGCTCACTTGCCGATGATGCTTTTGCACTTCTCATAACATATAAGCTTTACCTATGGTCGTCAAATATGATTCAAGTCCAATACGAATAAACCACCGGACGAGAAGGAAAGGAATATCAGTCAAGCACGACACTAGCGAACTATTTTCTTGACGAAGACCAACTGACAAATCTCTTTTTTCCTAGCCAACTAACAATTTCTTTGCAATAACATGGATGCTTCCTTAACCATTCATTTATGGAAGTTTGTAGATTACCTTGTTCAAAAAGAGTTTATTTACGATATATATCTGCCCGTTCGAGCAAGTTCATGCATATTATTTGTTTTAAACAAATTTGGATTGAAAGAACCCGCATTGCAGCCTTTGCTGAACCCGCATGCATTCTATCTTTTTGGTCACTTCCGGGTACACACGTATAACCTCTATTGTGCCTACTTCTCACTCTATTTACACTCTTGTTGACGTGTAATCGACTCTTGAAAGCAATAAAAATTTAATTGACGCACAAATGACCTTCTCTCAATAAAAAAAGGACGCCGAGAAAAGAATTGCAAAACCTAGCTCGTGATAAGTTTTGTTTTTGCTTCTCAAAAAGGATGCCAAATGGATTGCGAGGGAATGGACAAAATGTTTGATCCAAATGAAGTAAGGGTTCTTGCTTGAAAACCAAAAAAAAAAAAAAAAAAAACGGGAAGGGTTCTTGCTTGGAATAAACTAAGTAGCATATAAAAAAGATCATATAGAGTTAATGAAATATGTTTATATTTCAAGGTTATTCCATATCGATGATATATAACTTTTCTATACCATAATTATTTGATATCCCATGCTATGATATGATCAAATGCCTTTAAATGCAATCTAATATAATGAAAATAGACACTTCATATAATATTATACTTTTTTCGTGGGACAGACTGATCTAGTCTAATTTTATCAAATAATTAATTTGTGAAAATTCAAATATTTTTCACACTTACTTATAAAGTAAGATACGATTTCACATCATGCATGACTTATGGTAAATATAACTCCTATTTATAGCATCAAATAATAAATATAGAACTATAATGATATAGAGATAGACTGATTTTGAAGATATACTTTAAATGAAAGAAGAGATACTGATATAAAAATTTTTATCATTTTTTTACTTTTGGTTATATTTTGATTGGTGGAGTCGACTAGTAGAGAAATAGGCAATTATCACCACTATTGCAGTGACAAATTCCCAAAATGTCATGAAAAAATCTATTTATCACGGATTTTATTACGTATCAATAATCTTTGCATCACTAGCTAAATTTTGTCATGTTAGACCATGTCAAAATATTTTGACATGACAACTTGTCACAACCTACTACGTCAAATTAGTTTAACTTGGAAAAATAATGTAGAAAACTATGTCAAATTTTGAGATGTTAACTACTTAGCTCCCATGGTATTGCTCAAATCATTACTTAACCCACATCAACTAAGTTAACTCATTACTTAGGCCCCCTCATTTCAAGGAAAAAAATCACTTAAACCCATTCAAAACTTACACCATTAGATAAATAACATTGTGATGACATGATAAGCCTATAACTGGTTAATGGGTGATATGGTTGTGCCACATGAGAAATAAAGTTGATTAAAATAGAAGTATTGAAAATTTTAAATAAAATATAAAATAATTAAATAAAAAAATTTATATGTTGTTTAGTTTTTCATAAGGTTATTTGTTAACTAGTTGGCGATATTATTATTATTCTTTTCACATATGGGTTAAAAATTAGACTTATTGTACGAAGTTAAATAAATAAAATATTTTATTATTTACGTAATACCACAAATCTATCTCACTCGCGAACTTAATCAGAATGTTACTAATCACTCAATTAAGTTAGCTATTAAGAAGCAAAGCCCAATAGTTCTACTCTTAGCGTCTTAAGATATAAGATAAATTCCATCGTATGTGTATGGGATGTAAAAATCCTAACAGAGCACTACGTAAATAACATGCCAAATAATTCATACATTAAAAAATAATTACCATAAAATTAATAAAATTTTTAAATCAAACTGACAGAATTTTCCTTAAAAGTGTAATAAGGAACAAAACCTGTCAACACCACAATATATAAATATATATCACACCATCCAAATTTTTCATTTGATAACATATTAAAGATATATCAACTTATCATCATTTCACATTACTCTTCATTAAATTATATTAGTAACCCTAATGATGATTAATTAGATCAATAATCCTATTTATAATATTTCACCCGTAATTAATTTTACCAATCCTAATTATGCTATTCCACATCCAATTTCTATTATGAATTAACGTCCTAATCACTAATAATTAGTTGATACACTTAATACTAATACACAATTATCACAATTTTCCACTTCATCCATATCATAACTAATTTCATAGTCAATTACTTTGAATTATCATTAACCATTATCAATTCTTAATTACATGAAAAAAATTTTAATCAATAGATAATTATCAAAAAAATTCAAAATTAATATATTAACAATAATATAAAAATTCATAAAATTATGAATGATATGGATAATAATTAAAATAATTTAAAAAATCTAAAATTTAAGATGTAGGGAGTGTAAACCTATGACTTGAGTCAGAGTTATACATTGCTAAACCAGTAGGTTCAACCATTAGTTCGAGTCGAGTCAGTTTCATATGCCACATGCTGAGCCGAGACCAACTGTAAGTTATGAGCAATGAGGGTGTGTACCTGAATATATGATGATAACATCGGAAAGATGGTGAGAAATGTGTTATTAAAATATATGAAAGTATGCAATATATTTTTTTATGCATTTGATCATATAAATAGTTTTAGGCCGAATAACGCATTCGGACGCATTATAGGGCATGTCATTATGTTGTGGTGTTTATTTTATTTTATGTGATTTTCCCCAATTTTATGGATTTTTTTTAGAATTTTCTATGACTTAGTCATTATTCTTAACCCGAGCGAGAGACGAGTAAGGTTTTATTTACGATATCGCCACCCAACTATTTCTTCCTCCCCCGACACCTTCCCCGTCCAAACCCTTGTTGTGCCGCTCCGTTTTCTTGACGTTGCCACCATTGCCTCTAGCCGCTGCCAATAGACACCGCCCAGCCCGGTCATGCTGTTGTTATGCCTCCCCTACCAACCCCGGCCACCATCTAGCCGCCACAACGGCGGAATAGCCCACAATTTTGTTGCCACTTCTGTCGACGATCCGCCGCTGCCATGTTGCCGACGCTGCTCCCATCGACCTCCTCGACATTTTCCCCTATTTAGCGCCTCCATCAAGGCTAGCCGTAGGCCCGATCAGAGTGTCAGACCGCCTCGACCGAAGTCGAAGCAGCCGCCGGCGTCATCGCCACCGCGGCCTCCTTTGTTACCACCACCATTGGGTCGAACTCACCGAGACAGTGCCGACCCTTAACCTTGAAACCGCCGAAATCGTCGCCGGAAAACCGCCAAAACCCGCTAAAAAATCGGATTAGCTAGAACTCACTCGATCTTCCATCGAACTCATCTAGTCGAACCCGATCGAACTTCATGCACCACCCAGCGCCGAATTCGATCTTCAAGACGCTTGACAAAACCCTAGCCGTCGCCGATTGCCGACGACGAGAGGTAGAAGTATCTCCTATTTAATTATTTAAAATTGATGATTGTTAGGACAACATGCTAGGATTAATTGTTGATAAAATGAATCATTGATTATGAATATAATAATGAGTTGCATGATTTGATCGATAATTGATGAATGCTAATGATCTAATTTGACAAATTAAATCTGAGCATGCTAATTGATTTCAACGTAACTTAGAAAAACATATTAAAATTGGTATGAATAAGATGAGTTAGAATTATTTTTACTAAACAGCACCTGTAAACTTCCACATCTCTCTGGGTGGGAGGGAACTCAAAATACGGAGTTGTTAGGATTCGTTGGGAATAGAAAATCCCGCTCACTAATCCAAAGCTCGATGTTATTAGCACAAGCACCCGCTCATGGAACTTGCGAGTCAATTTCACCATCTCTCATTTCACTTAAAACTTGATAAAATTATATATAGGCCTATAAAGAGATTTAATAATATACGCCTGAAGGCGACTTCCGGTGGATCGTTTTTTCAAAAATAGACTCTAGAGATCTCATCCAGCGGGTTATTAATTCGAAAAATGATTTAATTGAATGGTCTGAGTTAAGTGGGATCTAATAGAATGCCACTTAACCCGTCTAGCAATGAGTAAATAAATTAGGATAGAATATGCAATAAACCAGGGACGAACTCCAAATAGACATGGTAGAACCTCCAAGATAGGTCACACACCTAGGCGGCAAGCTATTACTCCGTACTTATACATCAAAAGTAAATGCTAATGCCCAAGCTAGCTAGATAATTATTTGGACAGATTTATCTGGTCACGTGGGTAGTTTTAAATTTGTATTTATCCTATCACATAGCTAATTTTTAAATTTTTATTTATCTGGGTAATTACTGAGATTTGTATTTATCCGCTTGCTTGATTTCTCTAAGCCTGGGAGAAAAAGTCACCCTAGTTAAAGATAAAAAGGAGAGAATAAGAACTGCGGGTGAGGATTCCATGGGCTTGAAATGAGGAACCAAAAATGGTTGGACGGGTGAGGATTTAATGGCCGTAATCAAGAACTATACAATAGTAGAGTTCTATAAAAAACTTACCTTAATATGGAAAAAGGGGGGCTCGTACGTTGAAAGAAAAAGGAACAAAAAAAAGAAGCATGAAGGAAAAGAGAAGGGGATGAGCCCCTCGCCAGAGATGTATCTTCGGCGACTCCCTGGCATACTCATATAGCTTGAAGTGCCCCCAACATCATCTGACCACCGTTACTGTCCATCGCCAAAGTTTGAAGCCATGAATCCCACCACCTAGTTGCAGAAACGAAGAAGCAATCTAAGGTCCTTGCCACCCCCTTGCTGCTGAATCATAGAGAAGACAGACCACTCCCCATCACCGTTAGGGAGTCGAAGGAAAGTTCTGTTAGTCACCAAAGTCCACCCTTGCCATCCCATCACAGCAGGTGCTTCGTCTCTTTTATTTTTGTAGGGCTTGGATGAAGTAAAGAAGAGAAGTTTGAGGGAGGAGCCCTTCACCGGAGATACCGCTCAGACAAAGCTACCACCGTCCCGGATCAGACCAAGTCGACCCAGGTCATCCTAGACCGTAGTCAGTGTCGAGAACGTGGAGAAGAATTGGACTTTGCAGCGACACAACCCAGCAAAAGACGGAGATTGTGGAATATTTTCCGACCGACACTGGCCGTCCCAGACCTACATAGTATCCAAAGCAAAGCCAAAGAAGCAATCTTCAGATTTGGGCAGAGTTTCGCCAGAGTTTGAAGTCGTATTCGCCAGAATCCTGTCAAGAAGCGGCTGAACCGGCAAGGAAAGCCCGAAGCAGAGCGGCAACGATCAGATTTTGTAGCCATTTTTCGACCAGAACCGGCCGTTCCCACCACCTATGTGACGTGTACAGTGAAGAAGGAGGAGTGGTATCGAAACACAAACTCAGCATCGCCGGTGTTCGCCATTGCAGTCGCCGAAAAAAAGCCAGGAACAAGCCCATCCGACCAGGAGAAGAGGTAGAAAACAAAGCAACGAAGAGCAAATATAGCTCGTTTTTCCAACCAGTGACGGCCGTTCCCAGCGCCTCCGTGAGGTGAAACGTGAATACAGAGGAGTGGTCTTGAAACCCAAAGTGAGCTTCGCCGGAGTACGCCATTATAGTGCCAGAAAAAAACCATGAAGAAGCCCGTCCGACCAGGAGAAGAGGCGGAAAATAGAGCAACGAAGAGCAGATATCGCTGGTTTTTCTGACCACTGACGGCCGTTCCCAGCGCCTCCGTGAGGTGAAACGTGAATACGGAGGAGTGGTTTTGAAACCCAAAGTGAGCTTTGCCAGAGTACGCAATTGCAGTCCCCAGAGAAAAGTCAGTAAGAGAACCATCCGATCAGATGAAAAAGAAGAAAACAGTAGCAAAAGGCAGACTTCGTCGCCGTTTTTCAACGAACGAAGGTCGTTCCCGGCCCTAAATTTCTGTCAAAAGTAAATATAAATAATTGTTAATTAGCAGCAGTGGTTGTCAGGGAGAATCCGGCAAGAGACCCATCGGATAATGGTGAAAAGAGAACATAGAAAACCAATAGCGAAGGCGGACCTTCGCGGCCTTTTTCAGAATAACTCCGGTCGTTACCGGCCTCGAAGAAGTGACAAATGTGAAGCTAGAAATGATATATACTCTGTCGCTGGAAATAATTCAGAAAGTGACCCATCTGGTAAGATTGAAAACATAGCAAGGGAAAGCAGCAGTGAAGAACGGATCTTTGGGGATGTTTTTTAGACCAGAGCCGGCAGTTCCCGGCCCTGAAGCGGTGACTAACGTGAAGGAGAAGGAATTTTATACAAACCAATAGTAAGATTCACCGGATTCCGCATCTGAAGTTGCCGGAAAAGGTCCAAGAAGAGGCCTGTCTGAGCAGAGAAGAAGAAAGAGAACAAGAAGCCGCCACGGAAATACAGATATTGACTGTCATGTTCCGTCCATTGCAAGTCGTTCCCGGCTCTGGTGTGGTACTGAAAGTGAAGCTAGCAATGATATATACGGGTCTGAGTTGATTCCCATTGGATTTAGTAGCCTCTGTTGTCGGAAACGATTCAAGAAGTTACCCATCCGACAAAGAAGAAGACATAACAGAGTAAGGAAGAACAATAAATAGTGAATTTGCGACCGTTTTCTGAACAACGCCAGTCATTCCAAGCTCCAGTTTAGTATCCGAAGTGAATCCATAGACGATATATTCAAACCCAAGCCGAGTATCAAGAGAGTCTACCGTTGTAGTCGCTGGAGGAAATTCGGAAAATGACCCAACGGATAAGGGTGAAAACAGAACATAGGAAACTAGCAGCAAAGACGGACCTTCACGACCTTTTTCCGACTAACGCCTGTTGTTCCCATCCCTGAAGAAGTGACACACGTGATTTTGGAATAGTGATTTACATTTCAGAGTCGATTCCCACCGGATTCGGTTGCCTCCGTCGCTGGAAAAGTCGACGCCGAAGTTTCTTGTTTCACACCTAAGCGGGTCTTTCGTGCCTACTTATTTGACCAAGTATGTTTGTTCGCCAGATCCGTGACCATATCCATCTACCACTAATTGATCAGGCCCACGAACAGGCCCAGACCAAGACCGCATCTGAGACCCATCTGCTACCCAGATTGGAGTTGATGCACCGTACACCACCCGCAGACAGGCGCACACAGAGAGAGAAGGGAGTCTGCGCATGCCACCCGGTCTGGTCCAGCATTTATTTGGTTTGAACCAACTCAAAGCGGTTTGGTTCGGGCTATTAAGAATTCGGATAATAATTTGAAGGTTTTCTACGGATCGAGGCAAAATTTCTTACCCCATCGTTTTTGGATGCTACAGACACAGTGGTAGGGATATTTTGAGGATTTGAAGATTAGAAAGGTACGAACTATATGCATGGAGTCAAAAGATTAAAGTGGCAAAAATCCCACTAAACTTGTAATTTGTGAATTGTGGGTATCAATTCAATAAAGTTTCCTGCATGCTTGTGGCTTCATTTGCATTACCGCATTATCTCTTGCGCGACAAGGGCGCCTCAGTCCCACTGAATCTTTCAAACCCAAATCGCATCCTCGGTCGAGCGGAGACCGCGGCGGTCACCCCTGGGGCGGACGATCCCACGCCCGAATAATAATGGATGAATGAAATGGATGCATGAGAATTATCACAAAATTATGAATGCTATAATTACTAACATCCATATCAAACAATCAAAAAATAAATTAAATTAACGATTAACAATTTAAAAGTCTTCCTGCTATTACTTTTAACTAAGTGACAATATCAAAATTCCTAAACTTATCATCATTTCACGACAATCCTCATTTAATTAGATTAGTAAACCTAATGATGATTAATTAGCTTATTAACCATACTTATGATATGTTACCCTTAACTAAATTTACTAATCCTAATTATGTTATTCCACATCCAATTTTTATTATGAATAAACTTCCTAATCACTAATAATCAATTGATTCAGTAATAATACTAATACACAATTATCATAATTTCTAACATCATCCGTATCATAATTAATTTTATAATCAATTAATTCAAATTATCGTTAATCATTATCAATTATTAATTATTTATTAATCAACAGTAGATGATGCCTTGCGTGGCAACCGTGGCTGGAAATCGGCGAGGAGGAGGGTTAGGAAGTGGGCTAGGACTAGGATTAGGTGGGTAGGTGGTCTGGCCAGAAACTGGCTGGCGGCAGAGCTACTACTGTTGATGACTGATCACAATAGGGAGTAAGGCGAATAGGTTAGGGCGAAGGGAAGAGGAAAGGCTGGTCAGGGGCATCCTAGCTAGCGGCAAGGCAGCAACGGTAATGAGCTACTGGCAGCGACCAAAAATTGGCAAACAGGGGTAGTGGTGGAAAAAGGGTAAGAGAAGAATAGAAGGAGGAGGAGGGGAAGGGAAGGGACATGCTCTATCCTACTATCCGACCCAAAAATAATAAATAACGCGTCCTAACGCGATAAAAAAAACTAATTCTAATTCAAATGTCTACAAAAAAAAATAAAAAAAAGTAGGCGTACACTCATGTACTCTAATAACTCATTCTGCTACTTCCTTTCATATACAGTGTACACATGATGTGAGATCCTTCAACTTAGTCTCACATCTAATACCTATTTGGATAAGATCCCCTTTATAAGTGGGAATAAGTTATTGATCTTCAACTTGGATAACCACTTTTGAAGAAATCACATAGCCCATTAGTTTCCACTTCGAACTAAATCATTACAAATAGTACTAGGGCTTATAGGTTCTGTGTTAGATGGTGGGTTGGATTGGGGATATTGGTTAGGTTACTGGTCACGGGCCAAAGAAGGTCGTCGGTTAGAGCTAGCAACAAGTGTAGAAATTTCGGAGAAGAAATTTTCTAATGTGGATGGATTGTGAGATCCCTCTACTTAATTCCACATCTAATACCTATTTGGATAAGATCCCATTTATAAGTGGGAATATATTATGTTGCACTTTGGGCCGAGTCGTTACACAAGACCCTCATGACCGGCCTCGATTCAATACACGTATCCTGAAAGTGACTCAAGTGAAAGTAATAGTCAAATCAAACGGTTTTGACTATAAAACCTTGACCATAGTCGAGGGTTTTACAACTTATACTAATTTTTAATAAAAAATATTTTTTATTTAATTTTATTGGTTGATTTTGACTATAAAACCTTGACTAATGTTTTACAACTTATATTAATTATTAATAATAAATATTTTTTATTTAATTTTATTTTTTAGCGTGGCACTGTCACATCACCCATTAACTTATTACAAGCACTCCAAGCCATCAGTTAACAATATTTGTCTAACGTATTAAGTCATCAATTAACAATATTTGTCTAACATAAGTGTTGTTTCTTTTAAATGAGGCAGCCTAATTAATGAGTTGATTTAGTCCAAGGCTAAGTGATGATACACACACACACGCGCGTGCACACACACACACACACACACACACACAAGATAAAGTAGATAAAGTTTGTTGGTCGCTGCTAGGGAAAAACTCTCTATGTCCAAACATATAAGGGTTGTCCAATGTAATGATCCGGCTTAAAATGTAACATAATGGGCTAAATTATCTCTTCAAAAATGGTTAACCAAATTGAAGATTTATAATTCATTCTCACTTATAAATATGATCTTACCCTAATAGGTATTAGATATGGGACTAACTTAAACGATCTCACAATCCACCCAATTAAGAAATTATGTCCTTGATATTTCTACACTTAACTCATTGCTAGCCTAAGCCTATGATCTTCTTTGGCTCGTGATCGTCAACGTAGCCAACGTTTCTATTACAACCCACCATCTAATACGGAACTAGGTTTTGATACCATCTATTACGATTTGACCCAAAGTGCAACATAATAGATTAAGTTATTTATTTAAAAGTGGTAAACCAAGTTAAATATCTATAATCTATTTTCACTTATAAATAAGATGTTACCATATTAGGTATTGAATGTGAGACTAAGTTATGAAATCTCACATCAAATAATAATAAATACAACTTAGACAAAATCTTATATTAAAAAAATAAAAAAAAGTCATACTGGGAGCCCATTTGACCGTGACTGTCATATTCAGGCAGGTATGGACTCCGGTGATAATAAAATTTCCTTTTGTCGATGGCCAATTGCTCACGATCGAATTCGACCACATGAGCCAAGATCTTGTTGAGCCCCTACTATATAAGTCCGGGTAGTGGTCGGATCCAGTTGTACGTGGATGGATTAGGATGTTGCGGATCAGAAGGGGTGTTGGTGCAAATATAAGCTCCCAATCTAATTACTGGTGATTGAACCTGGTCAGGCACTAATGGATCTTGCCTTTGGCACATGGCTGGCAGCGGCGGAAGGTTTTGGAAAAAGAGGGATAGTGGTCGTAGTGGTCCCCAATGAGCTCACGACCACGTGGCCACCATGTGGTGCTCATGGTGTCACACACCAAGCAGTTTCAACCGGTGCGTGCGGCACTTGTGGCGCTAAACCCACAAGTCAGATTAGACAGTTCATTGAGCTCATCCCGGAATGCCGTGGACATTTCCTGGATCTCATCCCGGAAGGTGCCCAACGTTCCACGAACATCTTCCTGCAACTCCTCCAGATCTTGCGCTACCTGGCCATTCTCATCTACACAATTTTGTAGCAGGGCAGAGGCAGCAGCCAGCTCGGTCCATGCCCCCTCTAGGTCCTGAACCGTTGACTCCAATTTCCTTATCCTCTCCCTCTTTGATGTGTGGGGTGCCTGAGCTGTTGGCGCCCCACTTGTTTCCCCATCTCTTGAAGACATCAACATTCGGGCTCTGATACCACTTGCCACGCACCAACCAGTTTCAACCAGTGCGTGCGGCACTTGTGGCGCTAAACCCACAAGTCAGCCTAACGATCCCCGTCGAAGGGACGTATGAATTAGCCCCCAACGACACTAGAAGAGAAAAGGTTTTTGGAAATTCACTATGAGAAAGCTTTACAATGGTTTGAGTTGAAAACAAGAAAGCAAGGAGTGCCACACGCAAGTGGCAAGGAAGGCAAAAGACTGACTGCATGCAGGTAGTCACTCAGGGGGCCGCAAGTAGGCGGCAAGCGAAGGGCCGCGTGCAAGCGGCAAGAAAGCAAAAGGCCACGTGCAAGTGGCAAGCAAGACACCAACGCTAATCACTGGCAGTGATCGCTAGCAAACGGTGCTATTATAGGGAGGGGTCAAAGTGGTTGTCCCTCCCTATATAACATAAGAAAGTTTTGATACCTCTTAGGAGTGGCAGCCAAAATTGGTGTGCAGGCCCCTCTCTGGATTCCACCGTTTGGAGTAGAATTCTGGATTCCAGCGTGTGGAGCAGTACATTGCTGAGACTTAGAGATGAGGGTCGTGACAATGGGGGCAAATGGGCTTCTCCTGTCACACAACTATTATCTTGGTGCCTTGACTCCCACAATGTATTTTAAAAAAAATCAGGGGAGGATCAATCCAGTCAAAGCTGTGACATTCTTTTAACCAAGCCAAAGCTGTGACATTTTTTTTAAAAAATATGTTAATAAATTTGGAACAGTTTTAACCGACACAGTTTTTGAGTTCCTTTTATGATAAATTTTTGTGACAAAGAATGTTATTTTGGCATAACGGACACACTTTGTGACAATGAAGCTATTTTTCTAGTTATATCTCGTAGTTTTCATTATAATATTTTTTCAGTCTCTTTTATTAATAAGAGTAAATATGTTGGCCTTTAGAATTATTGGTTCTTAATAAAGGCAATTTTTTT
>JAVDBV010046029.1:0-19569 GCA_032619315.1 Piper longum
CTTGAAGTTAGCGTTAAGAGCAATCTAATTACCATGCAATGGCCATTGCATTTGTCTTGGATGATGCAACCAGAGGGGCGCTTCCTGCACTTGACAAGGGAAGCATCAATGGCGTCGTCAAGCTTGTCAATGGACACATCTACGATCGCCCAAATGTCCGGGGTGAGCTGCTTGCAGTGTCTGATGAAGTAGAATTCCCGGCTGGGGACCATGGGGGTCAGCATCTGCACCTCTGCAAACATCTGGTACACCCACCCATACACAACCCAAAAACACATGCTATAGCCGATCATGCCCTTTTATTTACTAGTAGTAAATCTTCGCGGCACTGCACACGAGGTGATGAGATGATCTGAATATGAATTAAATAGGCATTACCAGTTGGGCAGCCCCATTTTTGTTGTCCCCCTCTCCACTGCTGATAACATTTACTGTTGCTGCCTTCGATATCAGCGACGGGAACATTTCCTTCCATTGGTTCTGATCATGTAACATAATGGTGAAATTGTCAGTTGGTTGTACAGAAAAAGTCAAGTATGGCCTGTCCACACTGATCTGAACGTGCAAGAAAGTATCTGATCTTCAAGTCCTGCATTTCATCTTAGCTAGAAGATGTAGGGAAATCCATTTATTCTCAAGAACAACGATTTCAACCCATCTATAAATATGTATATAACTATTTTAATAGTGAAAAAATCAATTATTGCGACCATGTCAGACTATGGATCCTACCACAACTTTTTTGATTGAGTCAATAATGTAAATGTTATCATTTACATAAATTGGACTATTTTGTGTACGCACTAAGTAAATACACTTAATTACATAATTAGACATGAATTTTGTATCTATATTGACAATGCCTAATTAGAACCTCAGTTTCACTTATGAATAATTTGATGATATTTCTCTAGCTTTTAATTATTTGATTTTTAAAGTACTCGAACAAAGAACTTGTTTATCTGTTTTAGTTTAACAAAAGAAATCATGGTGTAACATAGAGAATTTGTGGAATCTAATTAAATGGAGTTCAAAAAATGAAGAAAAATCGTCATAAATTTTGTATAGCATATTTATGTGATAAAAAATCAGCAACTAGAATGCAAAGTTTGTTATTAAGACTTATATTATAAAAACCCAATTAATTAAATGTAAAATACGCACGAAACATTAAAAAATATAATGTGATGACAATGTTAAAAAGTATGCAGGTTATCAGTTTGAGGTCCATGATCAGTTACTTGAATGTTAAGAAAAAAGTTAAGAAAAGTTAGCAAAATAGTTATTTACTTACCACGTCCATGAAAGATTGTATGAGCTTGGGGAGGTCGACGAAGACGACCACGGTCTCTCTCGAAGCCTCGATCGATCGTCTCCCTCGACCTGCACCCCAAGCACCATCGTTGCCGGCGAACTCCCGAACATACTCATCGTAGTTTAGTATCTCCCTACCGGTCTCCACACTCCTTACCCACAGCGGCTCTCCGGTGCTCGCCATCTTCTTCAACTCATCCATAGCACCTCTCGCCATCTCCATGATCCTCGCCTTCTCCCCCACTCCGAACAGTCCCGAGTAGTAACCACCGTGCGAGGTACTTTTCTCTGCACATGCATTGTTTACTCCCGAGCACGACGAGCTCGGCGACCCACCTCCACCAGCTCGTCCACTTCCCGCAGCTGCTCGTAGTTTGTCAATCTGCACCAGTATCGTTTAGTGTTGTAGTGCCCGATCATAGCTAAGAGCATGATGACTATATATATATATATATATATATATAGCTAGCAAATCAATGATGAGGATGACCTCAGCCTTGAGCTTTGCGTTCTCGATTCGTAGTTGTTGTTCTTCGGTGGTGAGCACCTGGGCATCTCTGACGTTGGAGGGGGCGAAGCCGCAACCTGGGCAACAAGCCCTCTTGGCGTTCTCTCTCAAGGTCCGGTTCTCGTCTCGAAGCCTGTCTACCTCCGTCTTCAACAATGAGTTCTCGTGTCGCTCTTGGATAGCCTAGCGCATGTCGGGTAGCGATTGGAATCGTGACGATGTGATTGAGCATGAAAGTGAGAGATACGATCAAGTATGTTACCTTGATTTGTGTTCGTCGGTTTTGGAACCAAAACTTGACTTGACTTGGGGCCAGACCCAGCTGCCTGCTTAGCTGCTGCCTCTGCATTTCGTCAGGATGGGGTGATTCCTTGAATAGGCTGCAGGTTAATGGTGATGCAAAAATCATCACGAAGATTTAAGCATAACAACACGATGAACATATAGAACACTGTATCATGATGCACACAATAACAATATATATCTACACACCTAATTATAAAATGGATTTCTTTTTTAGTTTTCTATGTAAAGTTAATTGACTTGAAGAATTATTATCCTCTTAATTATGACACAGTGATTCACATTTATACAGTAGATGATATTATGGACCGAGATGCTGGCTATAGAAAGCATGCACTGTGATGTATTGTGATGTATGCCAAAGTTAGAACATGCTTCGATCTTGTTGGTCAAGGAATTATAACGTTAAAGATCTTCTGTAGTGCAAACTATCTATTTAATTAATCGGGATATGTGATGTAGTAAACTTGAAAATAAATAAGAAAGGTATCTCTGCTTGCAAGTTGCAACAAGTTCCATTTTAAGTTTGAGGCCCCATGTACATGATCAATATCGATGCATGCATGGTGTACGAAACACAGTCCTCATACTGCAACGACGGTTGGATATGGTGATCTTTTATGTATGAGACCGGATACATAATTTTGGCAACCCTTATATGAACAAATAAATTAAAATGAAAACCTTTTGAGAATTTCTAGCCATATATAATGGTCTGTATATGACATTTCTGAACACTATCAATTTGTCTCAATTATCATGTCCATAGAAGACGAATATCTACGAGAATATGAGACTTAGCTAGTATTTTTATTTTCTTAATTAGGCCAGTAATTTATCTGTCAAGCGTTAGATATATCTTCTTCACTGGGAAACATAGACCTGTATGGCGCAAGATCTCAGTTAGGTTTTATATGGATCAACAATTTGGCTTTCAAAGATTAGAAGCTTGATCCAAGGGAAAGATGATCTAATGCATATTGTATAATAACCATGTTGTAGTATTGTAATTCAAACTGTTTATCCTACTGTCAAGATCAAGCAAGAACCAGTTCATGAGATTTACTGCTTCAAACTAAAAAAACCCCAAGAAATATATGGACACCATTTAGGACTACTAAATTGTTGTTGCCATGGGAGTTATTCAGGGAGGTGAACTTCCTAAATAAATTTAGAAACATGAAAAACCTAGATAAGATGATCATGGGAGAAAGTGAGAAGAAAAGCGAGGAGATCAGATAGAGAGAGAGAGGAGAATATATTTGGCAAGCTAGTGATCAGAAAAGAGCACTCACGCTTCCATCTCTCTGATCTGATCGGTAGTATGCCTATGATATTTCTTCCTCCTCTTCTTCTTGCCCTTATCTCCACCGTCCACCTCCTGCAACCCCTCAACATCCGCCTCTTCTTCCGATCGGGTGACACCAGTGTTCTCACTGCTGATCTCCAAACCATCCTCTCGGCTTCCTCCAACGCTCTCCCCATCTTCCTCCACCGCCGAGGCTGCCTGCGCCCCACTGAAGACACCCGCCTGTTGATCACGAAGACACCCATAAGCACGATCATGGTCAATACAACATTCATTTATACGTTCTCATCATAGAAATTAAATAAGTTGAGGGGACGATACAGATCATACAAGGGAGAGGGAGAGGGCAGGGGAGGGGAAGAAGTCTTTGGTGCGGGAGGTGGAATTGGACATGTCGACGTACATCGTCATGAGAAAGAGATCATGAACATAGATCAGTGGGAGCTAAGGAGGGAGCCTTTGTATGTACTAAGGTTTTTTAATGGAGGCGTTGATACTGCTATAGAGGGCTACACCACTCCAATGGTGCAATATTGCAGAAGGGTGGGGGCAGTGGGTCATCCCAATTTAAGGATGTAAAACAAACTGATAAATTCCAGGACTGGAGTGAAAGGTTGGCCACATGGAAGGAGATCAGATTGTGATCCTTTGCGAGGAGTGAAATCGAGTGTGAGTTCATTCTACAGGGCTGGTAGTTGTTGAAAGTTAGATGATATGTAGTTAGGCAGCTAGCAAGTTAAAAAGCCCTTCATGTGTTATACCTTGTTTATCACATTCAACTGTTTCCAATTGGCATCTAGTTGTCCTTGGCTTGGCTCCTAGTTAGCTAGCCAAAGATTATGCACAGTACTTCAAATTGGTTAATCTTGGCTAGAAACAAAATTGTTCCCAAAAAAAAAATCCTCATGGTAAAAAACCATGAAAGTATAGTCCAGATTGAAGATTCTTCTTGGTGGTTAAATGCCCAACATTGCTGTATAAACCATTCAATACAGTAGGCCACATGCAAATGAGTTATTTTCTGGTGAAAATAATCAATATAGAAATTTCTCTGATCATTCTGCCTCCAGATTAATTACTGGCTTTATAATTTCAGTCTTTGTATTGAAGAGTATGCATGGTCCCGTGTAGTCCGTGGAATTTGGACCACGTCCAGCTGATATCGTCAATGAGTAATTGGAATAGCCAAATAGTTATAACTACAATGTATTCCCGCCTTCGCTGATCATCCATGATTGACATCTTGACATTTCCTAAGTCTCTCTAACTAGGGAATCGTTTTAAGTTAAAAAATGCTAATTAGAGACGATTAGACAACTCCTTAGTTTATCATCAGAACAAGAGTACACGTTTCAAATGAGTACACGTCCGTCAATTCTGGTTCTAATTGGTACATTTTAAATCCACAATTGCATACTTTGTATCAAACTTTTTATAATCATCGAGTGGTAGCATGCATTTTTTATAATGAATCGCTCTTCTTCCGTCCAATTCGTTATAAAAACTTTTGCAAGACAGAAATAATGATGCAATTACTTAAAGGTGATAAAAGTAAACGGCGTGTTTTTATCAAATAAATGCCCTTCCTTGCATATCGAGTACTCAATATATCCATGACACTTGCATGCACAAGTCATCGTCAATTGCAGAAATACGCTAGGAAATGATCCAGCTTCCATCATGCATAAGTGAATTCTTGAAACTATACTACAGTTCAGATCCAAACATCATGTAAATAATTACCAAGATGTATGGAAAAAAATATTGATCAAATTGATTAATTAAGTGAATTTGCTGCAGTTATAGACTAATAGAGTATTTTGTAGAGGTGATGCTGTATAATAGCCAGATCAGGAGTTAGAAAAAGCATTTATAAATTTTGGCACCGAAAGATCAGCTTAAAAAGAACAACCCTAGCATGTACGCACCATCTCTGAAAGTCTGAAATTATGGGAAGCAGTACCACAGCAACTGGCAGAATAGTAAAGAACTGTATCAAATTTGGTTCATTTCATTCCTAATTTCTACCACATAAAAGTCACAAAGTTGCGCGAAAGCCCAAAAATAGATGTAGTCATTGAACAACTTTAGTAGCTTTATACTTTTTTTTCAAAAAAAAAAATCTACGAAAATTTTAAGCAAAAAATTGATTGAGCCATAAATCTAGCTGCCTTCAAGATGATAATTTATAACCATGATACACTGTTTTTTTAATAGTATTATTATTGTTTTGTAAAAAACAAAGCCTTGAGTGATGATATTCAATACTATCAACCGACAGACTATACAATTATTCAATGGTACGAAATGTGTCATTGACACAGATGCAGCATCTAACATAGAAATGTGGTTCATATTCTCCTCTTTTTCGCTACGTATAATGTGTCTCCCTGCTCTTTAAATGACAGAACGGATCACTGCAATTAATGAGTTTGCCTCCAAATAGTCCCCAATAATTCACTCATTTTGCTTGAGATCTTAGCCTTTACGAACTCATAAGCCGGCGGCAAGATCTCGTTCCTTCAATAATAAAAGCAAAGGTGAAGCCAGTATATATCTGTCGGCACAACGAGCATATCTATCTATATATATATACACGCACTTCAGTCTTCTCTGTATTTATGAAATCAGAATTTATATGTATACAACAAAATGAAGTCATAAAATTGAGCTTGATTCTATTGTGATATGGTATACTTTAAGGTCGAATAATCTCCTCTTGTCATATCAATGATTTAATTTAAACGGCAGCCTCAACAATTTCTCATCGGAGTGAGCCGGTGCAAATTGCGATGCACTTAGGCCCGAACAATTGGTTGGTTTGGGTGAAACCAAACCAAACTATAAATCAACTAAACCGAATTGAGTTTGTTTGGTTAACCAAACAAGAACTGAATTCTAACTTATAACCAAATTAACTAAACCGAATTAGTTCGGTTTGGTTTGGTATTAACTAAATTTTGACCGAATAACTCAAAATAATAACCAACCATTTTTTTATTTCCACAACATTACCACTGTATAATTAAATTTATAACTAACTCATCAATATTTTTATTATCAACGTATATATTTTTGCTTAAAATAATTAAAGATTTCTTAAAATATTTTTTTACTTGAAATAATGATGAATCTTTTGAAGGAATTATTACTAGTTTTATGATGCTTATCTAAAATATTCAAATTTCTTTTTTTTAAAAAAAAAATCAAATTATTTTGCTACAAGATGGGTGAAAAATTCTTTGTACTATTTTGATCAATGGTCTTTAAATTTGAAATTTGTACAATTTTTTTTCTTTTTTTGTTAAAAAATAAGGTATTTTAACCTATATTTAATAACATATTTTATTTATAGTTTCATAATTTTGTGGAACTCGGTTCGACACAAATCATGGCCACTTTTAACTCCACAAATTAGCAGCGCAATAACACACCCTACTCATTATCATATTCCAAGTGATAACTTCTATAGAATAAAAAGTTACTCACTGATACAAAAGAATAAAATAATACAAACAAATGGCCAAAAAGGAAGTTGTGAAAGAGGAAATTATAGATTAATGGTTAAATATTTTGATGTGTAATTCTCTAGATGATTCAATATTTTGATGTGTTATGGTATTGAGCTGTTAGATTTTCATCGACAATAGTAGCAAAAGAATTTTGGTCGGATATGCTTTTGCTGATAAAAAATGTTGTATACATGTGCTCATTGTTTGATAGTCTGAATGTTTTGGATGAGCTCTAATAGTTGTCTTTTTTTTTATCGAAGGGAAATTGTCTGATATTTTGATCCAAGGTGTATTTGGTTCGGAAACAGATTCCAAACCAAATAAACTATAACTAAATAAGAATATTTTGGTTAAACCAAAAAAAAATAAAAAATCAAATTAAATCTGAACCAAATTACTGAATAGAGTTTAGTTCAGTTGATTCGGTCGGATAACCGAACCATGCTCAGGCCTAGAGAAAATTTTATCTCATTTATGGGATTTGGCATTGAACATTTAGGAGAGTATTGAAAGATATTACATTCAATTTGAATCCATAAAATTCAAACTCAATGGATAACTCTTTATTGGCAAATGGTATAAAAAGATGCCCATGAGTCAAATAAAAAAATATTAAAATATATTAGTTTCTATGAATTTAGTGAAATTAATATTTAAAGTAACGTGATTTATATATTTATTAATTTTAAGTATAAAAGAGGTCTATGTATACTAATTTTATACATCATTTTGTTTATTAAATTAAAAAAATAATAAAAATAATTTCAAATCTGCTTAAAGTTGACTATTCCATCGCCTCGAATAAGTCTAAATCTCGCATTTTAAAACTAGGATCGTCCCGTCACTGTTGAACACCGCTCGATGTCGTCGTTGAATGCTGTCACTAAGCCGCTCAATGCCCTGCTCCTACCACTCTCGCAAATGTTGTCGATCAAAAGTTAGATCTTTGCCTGCCTGGTTGCACCTGACATTGAACAAGGTAAAAATTTAAAATGCTTTTTTAACATAATGAGGGAGAGAGGAGCCCATGGATGTGAGCAGCGACAGTTGGGACGGAAAATTGACGGAGAAGATGCAAGGAGGAAGGAGAGTGCATTGAGCCTAAACAAATTTTGTATTTTTTAGTTATTTAACTAAAATCTATAGTCTATATTCATTTATATCCTAAAATTTTAATATTAAATGTTAATTTCAAATTGTGGAATTGCTCTACTCTTTTTATTGTATATAAATAACACACTTCCGGTTAATTTTAATTCTCCAAGGGTAGCTTACCATCTTTTACATGAAATGCACGTTTTCATGAGTCCCAGAGTACATATTGATCATCATAGGAATCCTTGTTAATTATCCTATTGATGATGCCATCTACAACTTATCTTAATTAAGTACCGGATGTCTGTACGTATCTCTATAGTTGTTTTTTTGTTCTCCCATACAAATCAGTGAAGCAAACGATGACAAACACCAGATTTTGTCAGTCACAGATGTTCTTACAGAATTGATTCCCAGTAATGAAAACGACTTGAGCTGACAAATGATCTTCTACAACTTAATGTTAGCAACTAGTGCTAATAACAATTCCCACAACCGAAAACCAAAATCCCCCCAGTCCCATCTACTTGCCAATAATCTGTAATTAATTAACCAGCATTCTGTATTTAAAATTCGTACCTTCACATGATAATAGTTTATCGGGAGTACAACGCATCATAATATCGGGAAGCTTATGAAAACACGTTTTGGGTAATACGTAGGTAGTTGAGTGTTGTGATTAAAAGCCGTCTTTTTCCGGTGGGGCTGTGTTTTCCGCTGGTATACATAGTTTCCATGCATGATTTGCTTGAGTGTTGCTTTCTGATCCCCCACCTGCATCAATTGCTTCTTTGTTTTGGAGAGCTGAAGCAGTTGACGTTCTGCCTAAAGCCCAGCCACCGGAGGCCCAGAATCACACACAAACAACAGAAAAACCAAAACGAATCAACACAAGCATCCAAAGATGCATTGATGGGGTGATCAGGGATGGCTACTTGGCAAAGGCTTTCAAGAGGAGGGACCGTTTGAATGGCAGATAAGTCCGTGAAACGGGTGATGAGGTTGATAACGACGAGTTGATGAAACTAATTAATATGCTGGGCCCTCCTCTAAACTTGGGATTGAACCACTTGGAAAGAGTTTGTTCATAGAGCTTTGGCTACTTGGAGGATATATTTGATTGCTGATGAGTATTGGGTGATTGACATTTAATCATGAACCGATTGGTAGGGATGGGATAATGATGTTACAAGAGGGAGAGAGTTTGATCTGTTTCTGTTAGTAGATGTGTTTAAAAGGTGATCATATTTTATTGGGTATCAATTCATTGTGAATCCGTGATGGTGTTTGGATCAGTGACATCATACAAGCACTACTCTTCCGGTTGAGATAAAAAAATGTATCTTACTTACCTCCCTTTCTAAATTAGAGGACAGATTAAATTAATTTGGCCGAAACTTGGGTCAAGTTCCTCGAGTGGGCCAAGGTCTGCGGAATGTGGCTGTGTCAAAATTTGCGTGTAAATGACGGCCCATTAACAAATCATTGACAAAAAAAAAAGAGAAGAAACCATTTTGTCAAAAAAATGTCGACTGGCCCATATCAAATACTGAAATCATTGGGCCAGCTAAAATTTTGGTTCATCTCTATTCTTCTTTATATTTGGAAATTAGAAGGTTTGTAAATATACTAGGTAATTACCCGTGCACTAAGTAAGGCACTCGTACCTTTTTTTAATAATTTTATATGGTTACCTTATTGATGTCTTAGTTTTTCATGATTTTTTGCATGTTAATCTCTAGGTAATTATCATATTTATCAATTTTATGTATATTATATATAGGGTAATAGTTAACCGCGTACAAGAAAAGGCTAAAATACAATGAAAGCACAAAACTTTAAAAAAATAGCATGCCTTAGTTAATACTTAATACTAGATATAGAAACACATCAAAAATAAAAGTAATATTAACCTAATAATGGATTGGTATAATATATTGAGTTTGAACATTGTGGCCTTTAGCCCGATGAGCTAGAAAAAAAGTGAGCTAATTAAATGAAACAGAGATCTTTCTTTATACATTAATATCGATTTTAATTCATTTGTAATAATTAATAATTTTTATAAGATATATTTCAATTCAAGTTTGAAAAATAAATGGTGACAATGAGCCATCGAGAGTTTTTAAAATAAGAATGTGAATGGACTTAGACCAAAGCTTTTTTTAGCTTATAGTGAAATTTGACTTTTGACTGAAATCCAACTACTGTATCAAATTGTCACTTTTCCGCCTTTAATAGAGTACATATATGAATTTCTCATGAAATTTCAAAAACGAGATTTCAAAGATACATCAATTTTATTAGTATGAAGCCAGAACAAGGTCAAACTCTTTTAAAATTATATCAACATTATTAAAATATATGAGAAAAAACATCATTAAAGCAAAGTCAAAATTCAAACACAAACTTTGACCACTCAAATTTATATGTGCATAACAATTTTGTTAACTATCATATATAAATTGCCAATATTAGAAATAGCAAACTTAATTATATAATTTTTTTTCCATTATAGTTCATTTTTCACTACACAAATTCAATTTGCTCTTTCAGAGAACGAGAGATGAAAAATTAGAACATCATTTTTTATAATTTGATATGAAGTGAGACTAATTATTGTAATATAAGTTAAAAGTTAGTTATTTTAAATGATAATATTAATGTAAGTGATAATCTTATAACAAATGATAATTTGAACATTTTTATTATTTATGACACTAGTTTTCTATAGCTCATTGGAGGAAGTAATGATTTAATTAAATATTATTTATAATAGGAATGCAAAATATCAACATGTTATGACAAGAAGAATATTATTAAAGTAATAATATTATTTAGTTGTTCAGTTTCCAAAATTATATATTTTATATAAATATAAATATAATTCTCTCAAAAAAATTATATACAATGCCTATCAAATATATATTTTATATGTCTAATGATGTGGAATTTATAATGCAAGTGCACGTGTCGAATCTAGTAATAATAGTGATAAGAAAGTATCGTTCCACAAGGAATTAGTAATAGAAATTCTGAATTACCAAAACTAATTTAATTAATTATACTTAAATGAAAACAAATTCAAAGAGTGATTTAATTATAAATTACGACTAAATTAATCTAAAACTGTAATATTTAAAAGATGAATTGATTTCAAGACGACAAACCTATGATTTTTAATTTCACTTAGTGCTCTATATGATTAAAGTTATAATTTTTACCTATGAATTGCATATTCGAAACATTAACCACGGGAATTAATTATTTATGACATCTCTTAGATTCACCATAAACTTATCAATCGCACTCAATTTCTATATCTCTATGAAATTGTGTATGCAAAATGATACATTAAGTTCTGCCTTACCCAAGACATATGAGTATATCTCTATTTCATATGTAAATCACCCAAAATAGATGAACAAATGCTATTTTATTCAATGACAAATATAATCTTTCTATCTCTAGACAAGATTAAATTTCTAAATCAATTAATAGGTGGCCAATCTAATTATAGCATTAACGAATAGAATAAAATAGATGATCCAAAACACAATCACATAAATAAAAATTAATAACCTTTATTAATCCATGCACTAAGTTTCATTGAAAATCCTAGAAAAGAATTTACTCCATAAAATATTCAAATAAACTCAAGAAATTCATATGTGATATGGAAGACATCATTAATCACAAAGAAAAATAAATCAGAATAAAGAAAAACTCTTTTCGAGAAAGATAATTCGTCTTCTGATCCAATTCCTTCGTCGTTGTTCTCATTCGAGCCGTCGCTTTCTGCCGTCTTATGTTGTTTTTTTTTCTATAAAACCCTGATATACTTTATAAATAATATAGCCAAAGATTTCAAGTGGGCCCACCATACAACAAGACCCGGATCGCTACAGTACCCGAGTCGCTACAGTACTCGGGTTGCTGTTACTATAGTGACCGAGTTGATGAATAGTAACGGGTCGTTTTCTAACTCTTGTACCTTAATAAAATAACATTAATTAGCACTCTTTACACCAAAATCACAATGATTTCTCATATTATTAATAATAAATAATAAACTCTTAAACTAATAAAACTAAAGTAAAAATAACTCGAGACATGATAAAATTCAACATGAAATGCATAGAATAATAACTCTTTTACAGAGTTATCATCTAATTATTTTAATAAAAAAATAAAAGATGTATACAATATCTCTTTAAAGTGAATTAATATAAATTTTCATGTTATAAAACATTTTTTATTTGATAAAATATTTCTTTTCATTATTATATCTAATTATTGATCGGAAATCTTTACTAACAAACCCTAATATAAGTTAAAAGTGAGTTATTTTAAATGACTATATTAATGCAAGGGATAATGTTATAACAAATGACAAATGTATAAGTTTAAATATTTTTATTATTTATGACACTGGTTTTCGATAGCTCATTGGAGTAAGTAAGTAATTATTTAATTAAATATTATTCATAAAACCAATGTAAAATATCGACATGATATGAAATGAAGACTATTATTAAAGTAATAATATTATTTAATAGTTCAATTTAAAAAATTATATCTTTTATATAAATATAAATAGAATTTGATCTAAATTTTTTTATAAAATGCCTACCAAATATATTTTTTATATTTATGTTTGCACAAATTTATCTGGTTATACAATAATTTTTAAGATTTGTATTTATTTTTCGAATATTTTTAAGATTTGTATTTATCCGTTAATGACTTTGACGCCTCAAAGAAAATGTCTTGCTCGTTCAAAATCGCTAGAGGGAATTTTTAAGGAAAATAAGGACGGGTGATTATGGTACGCCAATAATCACGGAATAGAAGAAACCTTAAAAACTCTATACAAAAATAGAGCCATACATAATAGAAAGGGGGGCTCGTTGAATTAAAAAAAAGAGATGAAGAAAAATAGAAAAGAGAACAAAGAGCAAGGGAGGAGCCCCTCGCCCGACTCTCTATCTCAACCAATCTACCAAAAATCATCAAGAGTTGTCTTATTGTCACGCTGCAACTAATCTACCATAAAGGTCAATTTTTTCTATTTTGGAGAAATGGAGAAGATTGCCTTCCCCGTCATGCATGCTTATTACGTCTCCACTCATGAAGCCTGACCTTCCTACCTCGCTGTGAAAGGTTGTTATTGAGGAGAATCTGTCCACATGGTTGTTGAGAGTCCCATCTTATTGCCAAGAAGTGGACGAGTTGCCAGATGGTTGGAGTTGTGTAGTTTTGCTACACAAAGCCACTGACGCCTTGCTTTGCCGCTGCTGAGTGAAGGGACGAAACCAAACTCTCATTGCCACTAGAGTGGAAGCGAGGAGAGAAGGAAGGCCTCATCATCCCATTGTGCAACCATTCTCAACGAATTCTACTGAGCAAAAGCCACCGTCCAAGAAGGAAGATGCCACGCCCCTACATCGCCGGAGTTAGAGAAGACGTTGCCCATCAAAAACTAGAGCAGAAAACATCCGCAGAGGACAGATTTCGAGGCCAATTTCCCACCAACGCCAGCTGTCCCATACCTATTCGTAGTATCCAACGCGACGACAAATAAGAAATATTTAGATTTGGCCGGATTTTCTCTGAAGTTCGAAGTCGTTGTCACCGGAATCCTGTTAAAAAATTGTTAATCAAATAAGAAGAAGAAACAAAATAGAAAACCGCAGTGGAAAGCAGATTTCGTAGTTGTATTCCATCAAACGTAGGTCGTTCCCAACTATGTTGTGGCATCCAAAGTAAAGTTATAAAGGAGATCTAGAAATCCAAGCCGAGTCTCACGAGAGTTTGCCGCTGTCGTCGTCAGAGAAAATTCGAGAATTTTCCCTTCCAACATGGTAGAAAACAGAACAAAAAATAGCCGCTGAGCAGAAAACAGCTGCTGAGAGTTGATTTTACAGTAGTTTTTCGACCAACGTTAGTCGTCCCCGGTTCCGATGTGTGTGCTCAAAGTGAATCCAAAGAGTATATCTGAACATATAAGTTCAGTTCCACCGGATTATGCTACTATAGTTGCTGGAGAAAATTTGAGAAGTTGCTCACCTGTGAAGACAAAAGAAAATATTGAAGAGCAAACAATAGAACAACGAAAAGACGGATTGTGGCTGCCATTTTACCATCCCACGTCGGTCGTTCCCAGCTACTTTGTGGTACCCAAAGTGACACTAGTGAGGAGTGTTACAAACCCAACTTGAGTAAAACCGGATTTAGTAGCCGCTACCGCCGGAGAAAATTAAGAAAAAAGTTGAAAACAGAGAAGAGGAAAGCAACAGTGAAGGTGGATATTCGTGGCCGTTGTACGATCAATTCCAGTCGTTACAGGCCCCATCGTGGCATACAAACTGAAGCCATTGACGAAGTCTACAAACCAAAGTTGAATTATATCGGAGTTTGTCGCCGCTGTCACTAGGAAAAAGTCAAGAAATGGTTGATTGGATAAGGTGCAAATAGAGTAGGAAACAGTCGCATATAGCTGATTTTATAGCATTTTTTTGACTAAATCAGGTTATTCCAAGCCCTGAAGTAGTCACCAAAATGAAGCCGGCGAAGTAATCTACAAACCTAGATAAAGTCGAGCTGGAGTTCGTCACTGCCTTTGAAGGAAAAAACTCGATAAGTGACCTACTCGCAACGGTGTTGCTGCGAGAAAACAGAGAATAGAAGAAGGGCTGGGAAGATAATTGGGTTCAAAACCAGTTACTAGCTCGACCATCTTGGTGCTCATTAGACCTCCTAGGATTTTGACCGTGACTGAGACTGGCTATCTACATCTTTGTGTGGGTGTCCACATTGAGACCCGGTTGCCCCACGAATTGATTAGACCTGTGAATAGACCCAAACCTGTGAGTGTGTCTGTGACCCATCTATAACTCGAATTTGAATAGGCACACCAAATTGGACAATTGCCAATAAATAGACTGATATAATGGTGAAATTTTTTGGGAGCACTACAAATAGAAGTTTTTAAGCGTTAAGGGATAAATTATGTATAGAGTCGATTAAAGTGACAAAATTCCACTAAAATTATACTTTATAAGGAAATTGAAATTAGTAGATTGTGAGTATGAATCTCAACGTGGAAGAGTTGAACCCTAAGGAACAACGTAAAAATTTCTTGAATGCTTGTAAAATTTTTTATATTATTGTAATATCTCTTTGCGTGGAAATGACGCTTCGGTCTCACCAAATCCGGCAAACCCGGATCCTCGATCTAAAAGACCGCGGTCCGCAAAGGTGGATGATCCCCCGTTAGAACAGTTTGTAATTATTAATAAAAGACATATATAATGTCTCTTTAAGGTGAATTTATATAAATTTTCATGTTGTAAAACATTTTTTTATTTTAAAAAATATTTCTCTTGATCATTATATATAATTTTTGTTCAAAAATATTTAATGACAAACCCTTAAATAGGATTCTTTTAAATAAAATTTCATCATATATGATATCAAAACATTTTGAATATTCGTATTAAATACATTTTAAAACCATCAATTATGTTTAATCTAGCCTCAATTGACAACTAGACAATATATATAATTCATGGATTCTATAAAGTTTAAAAACATATGCCCATCAAAGGTCATCGGATTAAAATATTTATTATTTTGCAACTTCTCAAATTTAATTCCTAGTGATTTCCAACTAATACTTTGGTGAGATAAACATGTGTAATTAATTAGTTCAAATAATGTCATAATATGAGCTCATGAAACAAGCAAACAAATTAAGGTAAGTATAAAAGTCTCCAACTAATTAATAAATATAATATTTTTCAAAATATTATATGCAAAATATAAATGGCTTTTAAAGCGCTGAAATACTCTTATTTTGAAAATATATAAGAGGAGAAGACCCAACAACCATGGCTTTACGTTAAAAAAAAAACTGTGGCATTAAGCTTACTTGAAATGAGTAATAATTATTTTATAATAGATGCCTAATTAAGCCTATCTTTCCATCTTCTTAAATATTACTCTTTCAATTCAATCACTAGATAATTAAAATAGCGCCTAAGTTCTGCTAGTCAAATGTTGTATCATTCACATCACTGTCTTCCAGTTCATCAGAAACAGATTAATTAAGGTCATCTTATGCATATTGACATTACACAACATTTATATTTATCTACTGTTTACTATATGCTAAGATCATCTTCTTGAAAGCTCCGAAGCACCTACTTTTGTCCTCAAATAATCTTGTCTTTTGATATGTTTTACATAATCCCCAGCATTGTGATGTACACTGAATGCGTTATAACAGGTCACGTCTTGTTTTCAATTAAATAAGCATTCCAACTCATGGCCTGCTCACTTCCATTTGTCCTAAGAGCTTTCTGAGACACTTAAAAATAATTTTTCCAATCCTCTATAATCTATATGACAACATTTTCTATTAGATCTAATCCCCATTCATTTCATCCAGAAAAACTTGGGCACGCCAACTATAGACGGAGTATGAACGGTCTTGGAACGGGCATTCCCATGTACGTTTGTAGTTGGTGTGCACAATAACCGGTCTTTGCATCCTGCTTATTCTTCTTATCTTCTTATTTTTACTCCCTTGTACTTGTTGAATTGGAATGCTAAATTAAATTATATATATAGAGAATTATAAATGTAGATGTGACAACAAACCATTATTTTATTAACTTGTTTTATAGTAATTTATTTTGGATAATTTAAGTTTTTAAGAAGGGTCCCAAGATGTTTAAGCTATTAGTTCGATAAAGGTTACCTTGATAACGGAAAAAAATTCCAATTTACTTTTTTCCTTTGTGCAAAAGATTTAAATACTTTAAGTCCCCCCAACCCCCATATTTGAGCAAAAACACCCTTTGAAAGCAGGTTAAAATACGCATTTAAAAAAAATTGTAGTGTGTGTAAACTGAATTGAAAAAACTTGAATAAGAATATGTTGCATGGCCTTATATTGGGCTAAGGCCCAGTCAGGTCCAAATAAATTACCCACCCATTAAATATTTTACGAAACTTTTATTATTTCAAGAAAAGTAGGTATAATTGTTTAGGATTCTTTAGCTATTTATTAGGTCTTCCAACCTATGTTACAGTAGATTATTTTTCAAAAAAAATTTCATCGTCGTAACTATATCCTATAAGCAAATTTCATACGTGTTTTTATGTTTTTCTTTTTCAATAATTAAATTTTATATGTAAGAACAATTATATAAAAAGCATATGGCTTTTAAAGTGAATTTAAGTTTAATTTTATCTTTGGCATGTACTATGCCAATTGGTCGGGTTTGGTTTGGATTTTGGAGGACCCAAACCCAATATTAAAGGATCTGACCAAATCCAAATTTATACACAAATATTTTCTTTTAATTTAGACTCGTACCTAACCCGGACCCAAATCGATAATAAATATATTATATACATTTATATAAAAATTTACATTTTTTAAAAAATGACTATTTTCTTATTTATAATAAAAGATAATATATTCTAGAATATATTTGACATATATATTAAAGTGTATAAAGAAAATGTCCAAAATTTAAACAAAAATTAAATAATTTTTAGGGTTTTAGTCCTTATAGGGCCGGTTTGTGTTAAGACCTAAGTGCCTACTCAATATGAAATAAGTATTAATAAAAACATAAATATAAAGACCCGAATCAAATAGTATAAAGTTAGACTCGAATCCAATATTTTTGGACAATCTTAAACGCGTGAGATGTTATATATATATATATATATATATATATATATGGGTTTGGGTTGCCTGGGATCACTCCCGATCTGGACTGTCCAATCATAAGGATGGTCTAGATCTTCTCATCTTAAAAAAAAAAAATCATCTTCCTCCCCACCGCCGCCGTCGGCCATTTCTCACCACTGCCGTGTGAACCCACAGCCGCATGACCTGCCCCTACTGCTCGCCCCTCTCCCCACCCATACCGACGTGCCCCCTTGAGACCCAACCGAACCCGTAGCTGCCTGCTCGCTCGTGCTGCCGGGCTCCCTCAAGATCCCAACTATGTTGCACGCCCCCTTACACCCTTGCTTGCCAACACCCGCAGCCGCCCACCCACCTGTGAGGTTGTGCCCCTTGCGACCTCGCTTGGGCGGGGTCACGAGGGGGCACGACGACACAAACAGGTGGATGGCTGTGGGCACAGGCGAGAAGGGGCTTGGGTGAGGTCGTGATGGGGCACAACATTGTCACCTCTCGAAGGAGCACTGCGGCACAGGCAGGGGCAGGGCGAGGGGTGGCAACCAGGCACAGGCGAGGTCGAGGAGGAGGTGGCACCGTGGCGGCGACTACAAGGAAGGGTCATGTGGTAGTACACGACACGTGATAAAAGAGAATTTAAAATTAAGATAAATCTAAACCGTCTTCCTATAAAATTATCTTAAATGTATATATATATATATATTTATTATTTGTTTGGTCTAAGGTTATATTATAATGTGTAAAACGAGGAGGGCAACCCCACCCGAGAAATATATATTTGGTCAAGAATATATTATAGTGTGCATAACGAGGAGGTCACCCCAGCCCCACAAAGAGAAAATCTCAGATAAAGTAATAACAAGAGTGATTTGACCGGTCAAGATTGGCTAGCAGCGTACCAATTATTCGCACGTTTACCTTTTGTTTCCTTCTCGGCCGGCCAGTACATACATTTACTCAAATACCCTCGTCTTTGGCATCACCTTTGCATTTATGGCCAAGAACAAATATTACATTTATGGACATCGATGATATTTTCTCCAAATAAATATTATATTCTCATCCCCATCGGCCCAAACCTATATCAAAATATAAATCGCAAAAATTTATATCTTCGGAATAGCCCGTTTTAGTCCTCTTCTTTTTTTTTACATCACATACTAAAATTATCAAGTATTTATCTCATGTACTCTAATTATTTTAAATAATACATAAATCTTGCATTTAATTTAATTTAATGCCACTTCAAAATATTATCCGGTTAAAGCATTAGCCACTCAATCTATTATCATTTTAGCATACAATTATATGCACAAAAAAATCTAATAGAATTAATTCAAAAAATTAATATACATTTTTTGATTATCAAATGAATTTTTTAATATCACTTTTTTTTATTTAGGCTCCAAACCAACAATATAAGATAATTAACAAAGTGAAATTTTTATAAACTTTGGATAAAATTTTAAATAAATAAAATAAATAAGAGATAATTAGTATGGGACGAATACTAGAAAAAAATTATTATAATGCTTGGTGTAACAAACTTTATATATCAGATTATATTATCATATTTATGGAATTTTAACTATTTATTACAGTTATATCCTCTGGATTTCATAATTAATAATAATTTACACTAATTACAAATTTGTTGTAAATCTTTTCGAGTGGCAGTCATTTTAGAACAAAAACACTATGAAAACCTTTGCAATCAACATGTTTAGCTTACATATTTGATCAGCATACATTAGAGGCCAATTCTGTCATTTAACCGTACAAAAATGACCAAAGTACCCCCCCC
>JAVDBV010046032.1:0-10589 GCA_032619315.1 Piper longum
GTGACTTGTTAGTCGTTATGGTCGGGAGATACATAACACCGTATGCGATTGGAAGGCAAATCTTAATGCGTTATTTTGTTGATTAATCAATTATCACCGGGAGGTAGAAATTGAGGCAAAATAATAGAAGCATGAAGGAGCGGGAGCCACCATGTCATATAATTATCCTAGATCGACAATTTGAGGGAATAAAAGATAAGAGTAAGATGTGATGAAGATTAAATTCAGGTTAAGGGAAATTCGACTCTAGAATGAGTTTTACCCTTATACTTTTTCTTTTACTTAAAGTTATTACTTAGATTTAGTTAGGTCACTTATTTTTGTTTTATTCATAATTTCTTTTACTTTAATTAATTTAAGAAAATTCATCTCTCTGTGTGAACGATACTCGAACTCATCATTATATTACTTGATTCGACTGTGTACACTTGCACATCATTAAAATAATTCGAACACTATTTAGAATGTGTGAATGTATTATTCAGATAGAGGGCGTTAGCTTCTATATTTGATGTGCAAGTACGAAGTAAGAGCTCGCCGTCTAGGCGCGTGGACACAATTGGAGCTTCAACCAAGTCTGCTTAGAACTTGCTTCTGGTTTGATCTTCTCAACTATTGTTATTTAATTTAATAGGTAAACAGGCGTATTGAGTGGTGGATTTATCATATCCCACTCCACATGGGCCATTTAGTCAATTGTATGTTTGGATTAATAACCTTTGAGATTAGATCCATCAAGTTTGGTTTAAAAGCTCAGATCTAAATCATGATGCCTTCAAGCTTATTATATTATGATCCCTACCCATACATATGCATATATAGATTTTTCAGTTTTCTAATGAGATGTGAGACTAGGGAAAAATCGACTAGCACGTACCATGAACGCTGCAAGTGCCAGTGAAAGGGGGCTCTGGATAGGTGAGTAGGTCTTTCCATTCCTGATGGGTCCTGAAAACTCCACATTTTGAGTTCCACATTTTGAGGTCCTGCAATGTAGCACATGTCTAGACTTGAGGTTTCAAAAGGTACTAAAGCCACTTGCCTAAGAGTACTCTGCCTCTGTGCTCAGGGACAGGAGTTATAAGGGAGGATGTAGAAGGATTTAGTATAATTGATTTTCCAAGTGTGGGATAGTATGAAAATACTGATGCATAAGACCAATCAAAATGAGACGCTATTCAAGTTGAAGCTTACGATTCCTGATTGGTGCTCTTATGAGTGATTTTAATGAAGAAGAGTATATGATTGATTTGATTCAACATGAGAGTCATCTCTCATGTGCCAGTTTGATTATTTACTTATTTTTGAACCAGTAACACTCATTACTAAATTTTTCATATTATCTATGTAGGCAAAAACTTGAATGATTGAGCACTGTCGAGACCACGGAGGAGCAGGAATGCAACATGCACACTTGTACCTGCCGAGAATGAGTGAGAAATGTAATGTGATGAATTGCTATGAATAGTTGTGAATAAAATGGTATAATGTTTTATTGCAAGAAATGTTTGGGTAAATTATTGAGATGATAAGTGTGGTTATTATTGTGAATAAAACTAATCAGGCTGAACAAATGGAGTCAAGACTCGTTTCAAAAACATAAAAAATGTTATGATGTGAATGTTGTGTGAAGAAACACTATGTTTTGGTAATGTTTTGTATTTTTATTGTTAATATACATATTAGTTGTTGTTGGGTTGGTCCTTATCGTACTTTTAAAGGATGCTATGTCCGTTTTATTTTAAAATCGTTATTTTTTGGACTTTTAATGGGTTCTTTTGTTTTAAATATGAATTGCATATAAATCATTCATCTAGAACAACTTTAGAGCCTAAACACCTCTTTCATACATTGAATGTTTAATCATCTTGAGGTGCCGAGGGTAGATCCAGGTTTGGTTAACCAAATTAAATAGATTAATGGACAGTTCAGTCACCTATAACATTTTTGGTTTAGTTCGTGGGTGAGCCGAATTGAGGTGTTACATATTCTTTTGGTTATTTTGGATTCTCTTTTCCCTTGATAGTTTTGCCACTAGGAATCCATTTGGAATTCACCTTGCCTTAAAATCCAATTAATTTTTATTTTAAGAACTTCCTAATCACGTTTAAACAGCAACAATATCATATAATGGACGATGATTCATTTCTAAAATTTTGAAACAAGAGTATTGAATTGAAAAATTAACTAAAGTAGGCGAGATGTTGCGCTAAGCGTGACCTATAATAGATAAATTTTAATTTTATATATAAACACACATTCAATAATAAAATATATAGAAAATAATATTTTAATATATTAAATAGAGATTGTAATCGACTTTAAAGATATATCTTATTTGAATGATAAATAAATTATAATTTTTTTTATTTTTTTATTATATTTATTTTCAAGGCAATTACTTATTAATAAGAAGTTAGAAGTTAAGCTTAGCTAGGACCCATGATTCTCGTCTATGAAAAATATTTTTATTATATTTTTTAAAGAAATTGAGGTTACGAGATTCAAACCCGTGACCCTGTACAAAAGGCATTTTTATTATATTTTGATTGACTGATTTATTACTTTTAATTTCAAACCAATATTGAGTTCACCTTTTATTAATAAGAGTAGGTGGAAACCGTTAATATGCCAAAAAAAGAAAACTACAAGCATCAATCAGTTTACTCCCATGTTGCTTGATCAGTTACAATTTTTTTGTATGATAAGTGGACCATGGATTGTTAAATGTAAATGTGGTAATAGCAAGCCTGCAATAGATCCTGTAAGAAAAATAAGCAACAAAGCTCAGATACTCTACTTGCTCCTTGGTTAAAACTGAAGCCCACCAATTGGACCATTTTAGAGCACCATCATATTCCAGGAACTTAAAACGAAGAACTTGAAGAGAAAGATTCTCTAACCCAGAGAAGTTATTTTGTACTGGATCATCGGAGAGATACATAGCAGCAGAAGCATCCCCTATCTGGCTAATGTCAGAATAATTGCCATACCTCTCGACATCTTTTATTTTGTACCCTACAAGGGCGACTTCGTTCCTGAGAGAGAGAATTACGAAGTAAACGTTCTGGTTTCTCACGAATGTCCAAGAGCTGGAAGATGATCACTCTTGTGCCTACGCTAAGGACAAGCAGCACTGGTTCTTCTTCGTAATACTGCACATGCATTGCGATTACCACATCCCTAGCCTCGGAAAGATCTCTAAGTTCTACTAGAGAAGTATTTGGCCAGGCTGGATAGCTAACAATGGTGGTTTTCAACGTGATGCTTCTTACGGGGGTTTCCATGTTTGCCATGGTTGATTGAGTTCTTCAACTGCAAGAACGGTGAAATTGATGGATATTAACAAAAATGACAAATTCCACAACAAAAGCATACAATATTGAAGGAAAATTTGATTGAAGAAAATACTTGCAACGACCATCCTTATTTTATCTAGAATAAAAATTTGATTGAAAAGATAGTAACAACCCGCCTTCTTTGTATTGGAGACGAACATCATTTTCATTTTATAAATATAAAACTAAATTATTAGAAATTTTATTAATAATATTAAATAAACATAGTCGAAAGCATCCTTCTATCACCAAAAATCTGTCAGCGAAATTTTCGATGACATATTTAGTCACCGAATTTTGGCGGTTAAAAATTTAACTATGAAACTGCCACCGAACATGATTGGGCTTGTAAGCTGATACTGTGGCTAATTAAAACCATTAAACTGCCACTTGCATAATAATCACCAAACAGTCACCGAATTTCAGTGGTTGGGCGGCACCACATATCATTGTGTCAAGTTGGTGTTTAACGCAACCCATCAAACCGAACGTCTCTTGATTCCAACAGAAGCCGATGGCTCATCCCAGCCACCTTACGATAGTGTGTCAGTCTCCTCTCACGGGTGTAATCGTGGGATGCGTCGGGAGCTAGGGTTTGGCGGTTGTCCCTAGTCATCCCGCAACTAAGGAGGGGTAGTCGGTGCTATCCCAGTGGAAAAACAACTTACTAAGTACAAACTCGTGTTATAGTTGTAGGCAAGGATCAAACCATGGTGCACGGTGTGCCGATGATGGGTGCTGGAGGTCAAGTAGCGTATTTGGATCGGAATCTGAAGTACCGAGCATAACGCTGCTTGACGTGTCGAGAAACCTCAGGACGGGTAGTCCACAACGTGCAAGGTCGAAGCCAGCCTGAAGGTTGCCACCGGGGATCAAGTACCGAGAGTAACTACGAGTATTGGGCGCAAATGTTGGTGATCGAGCGGAGGAGCGGACAATCAGTCGTGACCGAGAAGTAGGAGCTACCGAAAAACATAGCGGTACCGAGCAGCGGGCGCTACCGAGAAACGCAGCGGTACTGAGCAGCGGGTACTACCAATAAATGTACCCGCATCGGGTAGCAGGAGGTTACCCATATTTGGGGCTGCATGAGTGCTGGCCCATGGAGCGGTACAGGCGGGTAGCGGGTGTGCGTGAGGTACATGGACGTGAACAAGCCGATAGCGGAATTTTGGTATTTGGAGCGGAATCGCATAGTGGTGCCCAAGTGGATGCCGATATTTGGAGCAATCATTGTGCTGAACATTGGGAGAGGTTGAGACATGGCCGTGAGTAGGTTGTGGTTGAACCAGGAGGGTTCGACCATGCAACCAAAGGAGATTGTGTGATCTTGTTGCCGATAAGGCTTGTAGACGATAACGTTAGTTGCAAATAACTCTTGTGGAGATAAGCATCATCCGGTGGAGAGAACTTGGGTGTGATGAGGCCGAGGTTGTGGATGACATAGAGGGGATCTTAGGTGATCTTTGGAGATAAAGTTTGCAGGGAAGATTTGGGTTTATCTCGAGTTGGAGATAACATGTGAGTTGGGAGATTATATAAGACAGACTCTTATATGCTGAAAGAGAACAGCCGGTGGAGAGTACATTAGGAGAGCTGTGCTAAGTTCTAGTGAAGAGGAACTTGATGAGATCTGAGGGGCGACGTGAAGTGCTGCAGCCAGTCCCGGAGTAGGATTGATCTTCACCTTGTGACTGCCGAAGTAGTTAGGTCAACGAGATTGAAGATACACATGGGATCGACGTTCAACCCCATTGTAATTCTAGCTGAGCGAATTGCATGCAACAAGTTGATCCAAGGGGGACGACTTGGGGGTTGAGAGTGAGGATTGATTGAGAGTGTTCTCACGGTCTCTCAAGTGAGGTTGAGAGGCAAGGTTGTGGGGTTTGCATGTCCACGACTTGCAAGTAGTCTTGTGAGGGATTGTTTGTTATTCTTTGTTTGGTAATTACATAAAGGTTGGGAAAGAGTTCCCGTAATTGTGCTGTGTTGCATCGGGTTTTGGTTGGATTCCTGGAACTCGTTGTGCTGGAATTGGGTACCGTTATTTGGGGTGGTAGACGACAGTGACTTGGTTAGCGGTGTTCCGCTATTGTGTGTGGAATTGTGGTAGTGATCAGTAGCTGGTAACAAATACTGCTATTTGGAGCAGTTGATAGGGTAATTGTGCCGGGCGTGTTGGTCGGTGTGGGTAAATCGCTTATGTATTGTAGTTTTGGTGTGCAGTTGCGCTACTTATTGAAGGCTAAGTGTTCCCAGGAAGGGGAATACGCCACACGGATGCTGAAAAGAGGACGAAAAATTCTGCCTTAAGTCAGGTCCGTGACAGTCGATGCCACCTCCCCCCAAATAAAGCACTCTCTGCCTTTTACAGTGACCACAAGGGTCCGTCACCTCCTTCTGCCGTCGCCTCCGCTCCCCCCCCCCCCACCCCCCATGTGACTGCCACCAGCAGGACATCTCTCGATTCCAACAGAAGCTGGTGGCGCGTCCCGGCCGCTTTACGACAGCGTGTCAGTCTCCTCTCCCTCCCACGTTTGAGTTATGCTTATAACAGGTGAATGGTTGTCAAAAATTGCTTGTTGACAGTTGATGAGAATGGTCTTTGTTGATGAAGACTATGGTTTGGTGATTTTGCACAAAATTTTGACATTGGAAGTGGTATGTTTGATCTGGAAACGTATTGTGAATGTAAGGATTTATTGAATTTTAAATTTGTGTGTTCTTAGACATTGTATGAGTTAAAATTTGTTTTTGAAACATTTTATAAATTTGATGAAAAATACAACATTTAATAATGTGATATACATTTGGTGTAAGGTTTACTGGAAATTGCTGCTATATTAATGCTGTGACTAATTGATTTTAGGCTTTAGGCGGCTTATTGATAAATATTAATTTGTATGAAAATTGTCTTCTTTCTGTTTATGGAATAGGATGCAGGTGACAGTTTTTTTGTGAATAAATACTGAATATTTGAATAATTAATCAGGAGGATATAATCATATCCATCATATTGGATCGTTTCTTTTTGTATTTATATTTATACTTAGATTAGTGAAGATGCATTGGTATGTTGATGCGGCATGGCATCGACATAGGTGACCATGCTAATTATGTCATGTTTAATGTGATTGTTAAACATGGTGTGGGCATCATGTACGGCAAATGCGATGGACATGATTGATTAAGGGTAAAACATTTATATTTCATTTAACACATTGGGAGTGGTTCCATATAATTTTTTGTTAAACGCTGGTTAATATTGTAACTAGTTTGCTAGTTAAAATAACTTGTACAAAATTTTGAGTATAACAAACTATTTTTTCTACTTTAATTTTTTAATATCACGATGGCTAAGGTGAAAAATGTCATACGATGGCTAAGTTACAAGCTGTTATACCAATTTGCGTTCATTTCGAATAATGTTGTGTAGTGTATATTCATGCAATATGAATAATTGCAAGCTAACTCTAGGGTTCTATTATCATGATATTTATGAAGGTACACACTCATAAAACCTAATGAACAGAAGTGACATGGATGTATCAGAGAAGGATGTTAGGTGGTGGATTACATCCAGAATTTGTGTTAGACGTTAATCAATTCCTAGATTATGCTTTTGCTCATGCACAATTGTGGGCAGAGGATAAAATTAATTATACTTGTGATAATTGCACAAATCGGTACATGTGCACTCGTGACAAAGTGTTGCACCATTTGTACTGCAACAGATTTATGGAAATTATTATGTATGGAGAGCAATCTCATGCAAGTTGAAAATTATATGCCAAGTTCTAGTACTTTCCGAGAACCCAGTGGCTTATTTAGAGATTTATTTGTAGATGTCGTAGATGGGTATATGAGGTTTCCACAAGGACATCTGGGCACATCATAAATCCAAAATCTAAGGCTTTTTATGACTTGTTTGATCAAGAGAAAGAGTGTTTGTATGAGGGATATGATAGTGTGTCGCCTTTACGGGCAACAATGACATTATTGCACATCAAGTCCAATAGAAACATTCATAGTTTAGCATTTGATGATATATGTGCGTCATTCAAGAGCTGGTTGCCAGACGACAATAAGTTGCTTGGGTCATTTGTCGCTTTAAAGAAATTGATGAAGAGTTTGGGCTAAAATTTATAAAAATTCATGCTTGTCCTAATAATTGTATGCTATTCTACAAGGAAAATTCATACTTGTCCTAATGATTGTATGCTATTCTACAAAGAAACTGTGTGTTTAACTATGTGTACCTCATATAGTTTGAGTCGATATGCTCATGATGTGGGAGGATCAACATCTAAAAGGGTCTCCAAAAAAGTTCTTCGACATCTCTTTATCATTCTTAGGGTACAACAGTTATTTATGTCCCGAAAGACCGTAGAGTATATATCATGGTACAAATTCGATCCTCCATTTGTAAGCTCAATGACACATCTGTGTCATGGTCAAGTAGGGAGGGACTTTGATGCCACAATCTTCAGATCAGTAAAATGTCAAGTTAGGTCTATGTACCGACAGATTTAGTCCATTTGGTTTTTTAGGAAAATCTTATTCTATTTGGCCTGTCATTCTCAGGATATATAATCTCCCTCCTTTGTTGTGTATGACACGTCCTTTCTTATTCTTAACCTTACTAATTCCCGACCCAAGCAATCTTTGTCAAAACATAGTTGCTTACGTCCGTCCGTTAGTCGATGATTTGAAACCGTTAAGGGAAGAAGAGAATAAACTTGGGATGTGATGTTAAGGTAGAATTTTCTCTTGTGGGCCGCACTACTATGGACTATGAGTGACTTCCCTACTTATGACATGCTATCTGGTTGGAGTACATATGGGAAGTTGGTGTGTCCATATTATATGAGCCACACAAAGTCATTTCGAGTGAAGTATTCTAGGAAAGCAACATGGTTTGATGTCATCAATGATATCTACTTCTCTCTCACCAATTTAGGCGTCAGAGATATTAATCCCTATTAGGTCAAGTTGAGAAAGATTGTACCCTGCCAACACTGTTTGGATTTAGAGATAAAGGCTAGGGTTGATTGCCTTTCTCTCAACAAGTATGGTCTCGATCTTAAAAGCAAAGATAGACTCGAGGGTTTTGTGAAAGTCACAATTGGCACAAGCGAAACCTTTTTTGAGAATTGTCATATTGGAGTAGTTTGTTGGTTAGACATGTTTTGGATGTGATGCTTATTGAAAAAAAAAAAAATTGACAACATTTTCTTTATGTTATTAGCTTCCAGAGACAAGCTGAGTAATGGTCACATTAAGAGTAGGAAAGATTTGGCCACATATTATTTGCGCAAAAAGTTAGAGCTTGTATCCGATGAGAGAAATGTGTATATGCCAAAGGTCACGCACATTTTGGTTAGAAATGATATTAAATTTGTTTGTGGTTGGTTGAAAAATCTCAAATTTCTTGATAGATATGTATCTAATATTGGGAACCGTGTCAATACAACTGAATGCACTATCATACGTTTGAAGAGTCATAATTGCCATGTGCTTATGCAAGGTGATGCCACTTGCCTTCTGGAATTTGATACCGTTAGGCCTATGACATGCTCTCATTGAGTTGTCTAATTTTTTCAAAGAAATTTTTGCATATCAACTATCGTAATAGATCGTATAATGCAATTGGGGGAATATATTCTCATGATTTTGTGTAGATTAGAGATAATATTTCCTTTTAGTTTTTTCGATTCAATGGAGCATCTTCTTGTACATTTGCTAGGTGAGACTGTCTTATGCAGGCCACCACAAATTAAATGGATGTATCCATTCGAAAGATATTTGGGTAACTTGAAAAAAAAATGCAAAAATAAGGCCTACCCATAAGGGTCAATTTTCAAGGCATATCTAGTTGATAAGATGACCACATTTTGTTCTTTTTATTTTGAAGATGGCACACATGCTTCATTACCTCGACCCAAACAGTTGACATGGATAATTTGAAGGGGCACATGGGAAGTATAACAAATACCTTAGGATTGAACAAATAGAGTTGTGCATTGTCCACACCTCTGTGTTGATAAATTGTCCAAAAGTCATTCCATACACCCAACGGTTTGAAGGATTAGCCCGTACAAAGTATCCACATATCTAAGAAACCCACTCTTTCAAAATATCGGTATAGAGAATTAGCCTTTAGCTTTATGGTTTCATCAAAGAGTGAGTTATTCATTGTCAATAAAAATGAAAACGGTTGAATGGTACGACAGTATTTGGGGCGTTCATGTAATTCAACCGCATGGCTTGGTGGAAGTTAATTATACTACTCGACTAGCTTCTTCCGATGTGCATGTTCTGGCTCAACAAACTCAGCAAGTATATTACATGTCATATTCATCTACATGTCAAGGACAAGTAGATTGGATGATGGCATGTAAAGTGTGGTATCGGTGTTTGTTCAATGGAAGTAGGATGACGTGTTTGAGGACGACGAAGGTGGTTTAACGTGTCTAAGACCTACGCTTAAAATTGATAATCCTTTAACAATGCCGGGTATAAATGATGAAGTCGATATTGAAGATATAATTGATGTTGAGAATGCGGTCACATTCAAGATGATGGTGAGGAATCAGAGTCTAAAGATAGTAGTGATGAATATTAGGTTTAACATCATAACTTTGTTTCGGAACGGACAATTAAAAATTGTGTTTTCTTCATGTAAAAAAATGAGATGTCTGATATTTGGCTAGGGATTTGTTGTAGCAAGTGTTACAACAAACTCCCTGGAGGAATTTCCTGATTGGTATAAATCACTTTAATTAGAGGAAATTATCTTAATTAAAACGGTTATTTTTTAAAACACTATTAATTAAGGTGATTTACACAAATTAAAAAAGTGTTATGGGGAGTTTGTTGCAGTAATTGCTACAGAAAATCCCTTACCCTAACATGTATCATTATTTTTGCTGATAATGAGTATGGGACGTAGGTGCACTGGGGGCAATGAGGAGGCCGTTGTGGATCTTCATCCCGGCCAGCTCCACCGCGTGGGTCTGCATCTCAAGGATATTCTCATGGTCATGATTCTCGTGGAAAATCCACTGGGTCCTTTAATCACAGCAGCCATACGACCAAAGCACCACAGTCTAAGCCTACACGCAGGCTAATTGATGAGCCAGACGATGTACCAAGACTCCCCCCTTGCGGTAGTCCATGACTCACAGGACAAGGCAACTGACCCGAAGTTGGACATCTACGCACGGATACATACATGCGATGCTGGACGAG